>JAWNMU010000141.1:0-31523 GCA_035043665.1 Drosophila quasianomalipes | reverse complement strand
ACTCTCCCCCGACCTCCCCTTCTACGGTTCCTTCTTCCCCCTCTCTTTCTCTCTTTCCACGCTCTCCTCCCACGCGAGAACCCCTTCCCTCTCCCTCACCTTCAATACCACTCTCTCTCGCACACGGAGACACGATGCTGTTTTCTTTCAAGCAGACAAACTTTCTGCAAGCGGTGAGGAGAGTGTCGGTCACTGTCTCTTTACCCTTGTGGTCTGTCTCCTGTGGTGACCCTGTCACATACCCCGGAGGTTCAAACCTTGTCGGTTACACGTGTTCTGTCTCAGCGCCCTCTCCGTCCATTGCTTTAAAATCTCCCCCGTCACCTTCCTCACCCTCGTTTTCCTTCCCTCCCTCTGCCCCTGTTCTTTGGTTCTGTTTCGTTTGTGTTCCGCGTGGACTTTCTGAGCTCTGAGCTGGCGGAAGAGAACGTGGCGTCGGTGTCTTCGTTTCCCTTCGGCGTCTCCTTCACGAACGGGGCGGGGAGAAGCCTTCCTCCTTTACCTGGGGCTCATGACGTGTCCGTGTCTCCCTCTCATCTCTTCCCCTCTCTGTCTCCCCCTCCTCCTCCTACCCCACTGCCCTCAACTATGCCGACAACTCGATCTCCTGCAGCACCACTTCGGAAGGCTGTTCAATCCTGGCGTATGTCGTCGTCCCTTCGCTCTCCGCCTCACTCTCCACCTCTGCCTTCAATCTGTCGCTCACGTACTCTTCCTTCGTCTCATCCTCCACCACCTTCTCCTTTTCTTTCTCCGGGGCTACTCCCTCTCCCCCTGACTCTCTCTCTCCCCAGCTACTAATGGGAGAGTGGAGGAGAGGAACTTGTCTGTGCCCTCACTTATTCCATTATCCTCGGTGGAAAACCCCGTCCTCCCCGCTTCCATCCTTCTCTCCGGCACTCCCTTCTCTCACTTGTCTGCTTACACCGCGCAGGTGAACATCCCCCTCACCCTCCTAGATCACCGCTTCTATCTTTCCGTTGCACCCTACTCTGCCTTCTTCTTCTTCTTCTTCTTCTTCTTCTTCTTCTTCTTCTTCTTCTTCCTCTTCTTCTTCCTCGACCTCTACTCCAGCCCTCCTTCGCCTCCTTCGCAACGATGTCAGAGTTTCCGACCGAGTACTCCACTCTCTGGGACTCTTCCTTTCTCATCCACCTCTCCACCTCTGCCTCCCTTTCGTCCAGCTCTTCCGACCTCGTTCCTGTCTTCTCCCTTCTTCTGTGTGTTCTTCCCAAGGGCTTCTCCTCCGCTTCCTCCTTCGCGGACATGTACTCGTTCCTCGTCACCACCAACGACAAGAAAACGTTTCGGTTTTGGAGGGACTATTCGTTTGTAGGCGAGTCCGCCTGTGCCTCTATCCCAGTGGGAGACTCTGTGATGTTTCCTCTTCGGGTCGACTTGTTCAAGGACCCAGCTGCTCCCTTCTCCTTCTCTTCGCTGCCTGTCTCTCTCTCACTCTCTTCAGTCTCGATCTCTACGTCTGACACATACGTTGTGGACCCTCTCTTGTTCGGTCAAGGCTCCGCCCCTCCTCCCCTTCCGTGTTCACCCTGCGTAGGGTGGATGACGGGGACTTTGTGTGGGGCCCGTCTCCCTCTTCCGTCAGCTCTAAGACGTCGGTGGGTCTGGGGTTATGGTGGTCATCTGCCTCGAAGCTCCTTCTTTCTTCCCCTACACTCCTGCTCTTCTCGTCTGATATTGAGATCGGGCCGAGGTCAGCGTGCCTTGGGGTGAGCGAGATGACCTGTATTTCCCCTTCTCCCGGAGTCTTCCGCTTGGGCTCGGCTACTCCTCTGTTGTCGCAGGGCCTGGTATTTACTCTGATCAACCTCTCTATCCGGAGGTACATCTTCTCCGCCCTCACCTCTCTCTGTTCCTCTGCGTCAGACTCTGGTTCGGGCTTTGTCTGCGCTCCCTCATCCCTCTCCGTCTCAGTCTCCCCTCCCACGTCCGTAACTTCGATCGATTCCTCCAAGGCCTTTGAGTGGGGAGTGGGATTGAATGTTCAGAACAGGAGTTTGTTTTCTGCCAACACCAACTCCCTGTCCCCCTTTCCCCTCTTCTACCTCACGGAAGAGGGGGTCGCAGAAGTCTGCTCCATCCAATTCCTCCGACTCTCCCTCTTACTTTGATTCTGGCTCTAACCGCCTCTAACCTGCCTCTAACTCTACCTCTAACTCTACCTCTAACCCCCTAACTCTACCTCGAACTCTAACTCTAACTCCCCTCTAGCCTTGGAGAGGTGTCTGTGTGTGTTCATGGGGTGGACAAGGTTTTATACAGTAAAGCTCATCCTCAAGGCCTCCCCTTCCTCCACCTCTCCTTCCCCTATCTCTGACTCTGTCTTGTGGGTGACTGGAGAGGCAGGAGAGTCAAGCGCAGCGGAAGAGGACGTCGTGAGGAGTGAATTCGGCCTCGATCCCAGTATACTGATCCGATGTTTCCCTCTGCCCCTTCTCTCTTCCCTCTTTCCCTCTGTTTCTTCCTCTTCCCCTGCTTCATCCCCTTCCCCTTCCCCTTCCCCTTCCTCTCCCTCTCCCTCCTCTCTCAACGCCTCTGACTTTCTTTCTCCCTCTGCTCTCTCGTATATTGTAGTAGAGTCAGAGCTTCTTCCTCCTATCTCTCCCTCTCCCATTTCTCCTGTTCTCTCGGTTGTTGCCCGTAGTTCGGTCCTCTTCTTTTCCTCTCACCCTTCGCTCGTTGACCCCTACTCCTCCTCTATCTCTATCTCTCCCTCTTCTCTCTCGATCAATTCGTCTCTCGTTCGTTCCTCTTCCCCCGTCTCCCTCTCCCTCCTCTCCTCTTTCCCAGGCCTTTTAGATCCCCACTTCCTCTCTCTCAACCTCTCCCGCATCCCCTTCCTCTCGCTCGCTCTCTGCTCCCTGCCCCCCACACCTGCCTCCCTTCGCGTTGTCTCTTCTTCCTCCACCATTGCTCCGAATGCGATGTTTTTCAACTCTTCCTCCTCTGACTTTGTTCCTCTCTCTTCGTCCTTGTTCTCTTCGTTGTCTCTGTCCCCCTCCTTCCCCCCATTTCGTACTCCGCCTCTGCCCTCTTCTCTTGCAACGGAGTGATGGTTATTTCCTTTCCCACCTCTTCCCGTCCTCTCCTCTCCCCTCTTCTGTGCTTTCCCTTCCTCACCCTCTGCTTTCTTCTTCCTCCCCTTCTCCTCCTCTATCCTATCTGCTGTGGTAGAGTTGGAACTCGTGATCCCCACTCCTACTTCCACTGGCTCTATTCCCTTCCCTTCTCTCTCTCCCTCTCTTTCTTCATCTCTTCCTCCCTCTCTCCTTCTCTCGCTCACTCCCCCATATGAAATCGACGCTTCTCTTTCGTCTTCCTTTCCCAATGCCTCCTCTTCGTCTCCTACCTCTTCTCCCCTCCCTCCCCATCCTCCTCCGACTCGGTCTACGTGGACCCCTTCTCCCTCCGCTCCTTCTCACCCCCCTCCCCCTTCATCGCCCGCACTGCAGGGGGAGCAGTCCCTCCCTTCTCTCTCCCCTTGAGTTCCAAGGACCTGTGGGATATGGAGACAAGGTTCTTTTCTCTTTCCAATCCATCTCCTCTTCCTCCTCCTCTACTTTTTCCCCTTCCCCCTCCCGTTTCCCTCTTCTTTCATCAACTGTTCGATTTCTCAGATCCCCCTTCTTCTTCTAATACGTCTTCTGATACATCTTCTAATACTTCTTCTTCGTCTTCGTCTTCGTCTTCGTCCTCCGCCCTCCCCTCTCTCCTCCCCTCCACCTCCTGCATCATCTCTCCCTATAACGACTCCTCCTTCCTCCTCTGTATCGCCCACTCTAATGATACAGAATGCCCTCCTTCTCTCCCTTTCCCCTACCCTTCATCATCCTTCTCTAGTTCTTCTTCCACTTCCTCTTCTCCTTCTTCCCCTCCTTCTTCACCTCCGCCTTCCCCATCCAACACTTCTCTTTCCTCCTACTCCTTCCCCTTCCGCTTTCCATCCTCCTCCCCTCCCCTCATTCCTTCTTCCTCTGTCCTTTTCGACATTGACATCCCCCAAGGCTCCTACTCCTCCGACATCAACCGGTTTTACCTTTCCCTCCTCTCCGCCTTCTCCTTCTCTGTTTCTGAGCCAGTCTTCGTCGCAATAGGTCCTTCATTCACTCTCTACCCCCTCCAGTCACCCTCGTCGCCTCTCCCGTTGGGTACACATCCTTCTCTCTCCCGCTCTCCTTCTCTGCTTCTGTGTCCTCGTCTATTGTTTTCCTCATAGACTCTATCTCCACGCCCACAGGCACCGTCTTCGAGTCCCTCCGAGCCCTCCTCCTTGCACCTCTTCTCCTCCCTCTGCCCGCTCATCTCACTCGACTTTTACCAGTTCTTGTCGGCAAAGGACACGCTTCCTTCTGCCTCAAGTCCTGAATCCATGCGAGCGGTCAACCTCCTCTTCTCTTCTTCGAACGGGTCCTGTGCGTTTTCCTCGCTCACCCTCACCTTCTTCTACCAGACCGTATCTTTTGGGTCCATCTCCTCAGGGGACTTGGTTTCTGCCAACCTCACCATCTCCCCCTTCTTTGTGCCTGCTCCCTCCATCTCCTCCGCTCTTCTTTCCTCCTCTTCGCAGGAGATTTCTGTCTCGTTCTCTGCTGGAACCAATAGTCCGTATGGGAAGGAAAGGAGGGGGAGGGGAGAAGGGGAGCAGAAGATGCGAAGGACGCTTCATACCCGTACACCCCCTCCACTTCCACCTGCACTCTGCTCCTCTCTCCCATCACAATTTCTCTTTTGTCTGCTCCTGCTTCATCATCATCATCTGCCTCTTCGTCCTCTTCCTCTTCATCCTCTTCCTCTTCGTCCCCTTCCTCTTCCCCTTCCTCTTCCTCTTCCTACCCCCTTTGCTCCTGGTCGAATCCCTCTCTCCTGCGCATTTCTTTTTCCCCCGAGTCCTCTCTGTCGCCCTCCTCCGTGCTCTTCTTCCGAGGAGGAGTGGTGTCTGCGTTTGCTCAACCCAACAGGACGATGATTTTCATGGGTTCCTCCTCCGTCGGCCTGTCCTTCGCCTCTAGTTCAGACTCTGACTCTGACTCTGGTTCTAACTACACCTCTTCCTACTCTCCCCTCCCCCCCAGCGTCCTTGTCTCTCTCTGCTCCCTCGTCGATCGGCCCTGGATCTCCCTCTCCGCCTCCGCCACTCTTTCCGGGGCGATGGGGAAGCAAGCAATCTGGAACTGGAGTCTTTCCCCATCCCTCCTCCCCCTCCTCTTCCCCCTCCTCTTCCCCCTCCTCTTCCCCCTCCTCTTCCCCTCTTCGTCTCAGGAAGAAGCGCTGCTTTCTCTCTCCTCCAACGTCTCATCCTCCTTTGCCTCCTATATGGACTCTGCCTTCCCATACGACTCCTCCCTACCCTTCTCTGCGACACAGTCTCCTCGTGTGCTGGCCTCCCTCCTCATCCCCTCCTCTCTCGTCCTCTCCCTCTTCCCCCCCTCACACCTTCAACCTCAGCGTATGCGCCACTACATGGCTCTCTTCCTTCGCCTGTGCCTCCGCTCTCATCTCCTCCTCCTCCTCCGTCCTTCTTCCTCTCTGTCGCTCTCCTCGCTCCCCTCTCTCTCCATCGGAGTGTACTCTTCTCTGCTCGTGCTCTCCTTTTCCTCCCGCAATCCCTCCCTGGGAGAGCGAGAAGTAGACATGTCTCTCGAGTGGGAACAAGAGGAAGGAGATCCTGTCCCATTCCGAGTCATCGGTGGAGGTCTCTCCGTCCCATCGCATACGCTCGTTGCGGGACTAACTACACCTTCACCTGCACTCTCACTCAGACTATCCTGCCCACCTCGCCCTCCTTCTCTCCGTCCTCCCCGGCCACCTCCTCCGTCTCCTCTTCTGTCTCCGTTAGTGTATTTGCCTCTGCCCCCATCGCCACCATTTCAGGAGGAAACACCTCTGTTTCACTCGGGAAAGAGAAAGCATCTCTGTCTTCCGACGACCAGCATCTACGCTCAGACTCAAATTCAGACTCAAACTCAAACTCTTACTCTGACTCTAACTATGCGTCGACCTCCCTCTCTTCCTCTTCCTCTCCCTCTCTCCTTGGTTCGCTCTCCAACTCTCTTCCTGCATCATCTGCATCGCTCCCTGCGTCCTCTGCTGCTCCTGCCTCTGCTGCCGCCTCCCCCTCTCTTCTGAGGATGTTTTGCTGTCTCTCTCTGGTCAGTCCTCTTGGGATCCAGACTCTTCTCCCGCCAACAAGTCTAACGGTCTCTCCTTCCGCTGGAGCTGCTATCTCTCTACCTCTCTCCTTCCCTGCTTCCCCCTCGGCAGAGCTCTTTCCTTTGTGCCTTCGCCCCCTCCCCCTTCCTCCTCTCCTCCTCTTCTTCCTCCTCCTCCTCCTCCTCCACTTCCTCCACCACCACTGCTTTTGACCCTACTTCCTCCGACCTCGACTTTCTCTATTCTCTAGGCTACTCTCCCTCTCTCTCTTCCCTCCGCCTCTCTCTCTCTGATGTAGAGGCAGTCGCCGACCGCATCCAGAGCCTTTCTCTCTCCTCCTCCTCTTCCTCTGCCTCTTCGTCCTCCCCTTCCTCTTCCTCCTCTTCTTCCTCCTCCTCTTCCTCCTCCTCTTCCTCCCTTTCCACCTCCACCCAACTCGTCTTCACTCTGTACGTGAAGAAGGGAGAGAGGACTTCCCGTGCATCTGCTCCATCGTTCGTTTCCCTCTCCTCCTCTTCCGCATTCCAGGTCTCTGTCCTCCCTCTCCGCTCGCAGATCGTTCTTCCCTCCTCTCCACTATCACTCTCCTCTTCGGTCCAACCCCTCTTCCTCTCCCCTCCTCCACTACACCTCTACCTCCCTACTCTCTCCTCTGGAGCTCAGACACGAGGAACTTTGACCTTTCCAACTCCTCCCAGCTATCTCCTTTCTCCTCCGCCACCTCCCCCGTGCTCTCTTTCTACCCAACGTCTTCACCCCAGGGACTAGGTACACCTTCCGCGTGTCTGTTTTTGCTGTGGGGGACGCAAGAGCTGAGGGGTGGCCCCTCTCTCCCTCTGATATCGAAGCGTCTGCGCCTGGAACCCCTCTTCCAGGAGAGTTGTGTTCAGCCGTCGTCTCCTTCTTCGTCCAGGCCCCTCCCTCCACGGGGTTCTGCCGAGTGTTTTCACTTGCCTCTACGTCTTCTATTTCGGATGGGAGGGCAGGGGCAGGGGTGGCAGAAGTCGAGGCTCTAGATAGCTCTGTTGTGGGAGAGTGTGGGGTGGTCTTCGTCGGTATTCGACCCCTCTTCTTCCTTGTACTCTTCCTCCTCCTCCTCCTCTCCGCTCTCTCCCCCTCAACTACCGTTGGACAGAATGGACTGCGTCTCTCTCTTCCTTTACGGAGGTCTCCATCGCCTCTCCCTCTGCGCTGCAAAGCCTGCTACTATCGCCTGGAGACCCCTCTGCGAACTATGAGAAGAAGGTGCAGGTCGAGATCTCTGACTCGATAGGATACGTGTCTTCATTCACTCTTACGGTGCGTGTGCTGCCCTCTTCTGAGTTGTTATCATTCTACGAGTACTCCTCTTCCCAGTCCTCTGCCTCTTCCTCTCCTGCTTTCGCCTCTGCCGATGACTACTACCTCTCGGTTACTCGATCCTTTCTCTCCTCCCGGCTCTCTTCCTCCGCCGACCCCAACTCCTTTTTGCAGTGTTCCCGGGCGCTTCTCTCGTTCATTCTCAACGCCTACTACTCCTCCTTTTCTTCTTCTACCCAGCTGTCTCTTTTCTCTTCTCGTTCCTCCGCGTC
Source organism: Drosophila quasianomalipes (assembly GCA_035043665.1). Classification (NCBI taxonomy): domain Eukaryota; kingdom Metazoa; phylum Arthropoda; class Insecta; order Diptera; family Drosophilidae; genus Drosophila; species Drosophila quasianomalipes. Next base: position 23,781 of record JAWNMU010000141.1, on the reverse strand, counting down.
CTCTTCCTCTGCTCGCCCTCTATCTCTGCCCCCACTATAACTCTACTTCATCTTTCTCTACCTCGCCGCTCTATTTCTTCCTCTCCTACCCCACCTCCGACCCTTCTCTGCGTCTCTCTTCTCTTTTCAAGGCTGGAGTCGGGTCAGCTAGGCGGCGGGGCGGGGAAGGACTTCGATTCGCCCAGTTCCTTCCTCTCTGTCGGAGGATGGCCCCTCCCCTGCTTCTCTATCTCTGTCTTCCTCCTCTTCTCTGCCCTCCTCCCTGACCCTCTCCGCCTCTTCTGCCCAGACTCCTGTTGCTGGAGGTTTTATCTTCCATCCTCGACAAACCCAACTCTCCGCCACTCTTTCCCAGCTATCTAGGTCATCTGCCTACAGTCCTCTCTCCCAGGACTCAGACTCCACTCCTGACTCTGCTTCTTCCCCTTCCTCTCTCTCCTTCGCTTCTTTGCCATCACGTTCATCGTATCCTTCCCCTCATGTTTACCCCTCCATCTTCGGCTTCGTCTTCTCCTTTCTCCTCGTCTTCGCCTTCCTCTTCGTCTTCGTCTTCACCTTCCTCTTCCTCCACCTCCTCTGCCTTCTCTGCCTCCGCCTCTTCCTCCTCCACCACTGCGTCTTCTGGCTCGGAAGTTCTGCTGGAGTTGATTGGGACAATCCTCACTTCTTCTCCTGTCCGAAACTCATTCTGGGCGCATACCCTCATCTTCCTCTCCTATTCCTCTTCCTCTCCTCTTCCTCTTCCTCGTCCTCTTCCTCGTCCTCTCCCTCCGCCCTCTCCCTCGCCTTATTTTCTCCCTCCTTCTCCTCGACCCTTCTGTCGGTGATGTTATCCCAGTCCGAATCCCTCTTATCTTCTTCCCTCTCGACCCCTTCACTCGTATTTCATCGTCCTCCTCTGCAACTGCCCTCTCCATATCGAACATCACAATTGCCTTAGACTACTACAACTCACTCTCCCTCCACCCCACTTCCCAGAGCCAGACTCTCGCCCTCTCGCACTCTCCCTCTCCCTTTTTATTTTCTTCCCCTCCCCTTCCTCTCTTTCCTCCTCTACCTCCTCCATGTCTACTTCTTCGATCCCTAACATGTTGCTTCGTCAGATGGATGTGTTTTGTTCCTCTTCCTTGGCTCCTCTCCCCGTGGACTCTGCTCCCTTCACTATTTCTCTCCCGAACCTCAACCTCCAGCTTTCTAGAAGGTCCACCACCTCTCTCTCCTCTTCCTCTCCCACCCTAGTGTCCTCGCTTTCCACTTCCCTCTTCTTCTCCCTCTTTTCTTCGTCTCCCTCTTCTTTCTCATCTCCTGCTACCCCTCCCGCCTCTTTCTCTACATCTGGCTCGGTCTCTTCCTCGTCCTCCTCCTCGTCCTCCTCCTCATCCTCTTTCTCCTCCTCTTCTTCCTCCCCCTCATCATTTGTCTCCATACCTGCCTCAATGTTTTCACATATATTGAGCAACTCCTCTAGTGAGATTTCTACTCTAGACCTCGCCTTCTACACTCTCTCCACCTCTCTTTTTACTTCTTCCTCATCTTCATCTTCATCCTCCTCCTCCCCTTCCCTTTCCACAATAACATATGAAGGTCATGAGTACTTGCTGAAACCGAACATTTCCTCGTCCGCAGTGTCGTTCTCTCTCTTGGACTCTTCCTCCTCCACTCCTCTGCCCTCCACATTGACTCTTCCAAGTCCGACTCCTTCTTCTCAGTCTCCATTTCCCACGATCCGGTGGACTTGGTGGATTCCTCCAAACCCTCCTCGGATGCGACCCGCAGGTTCTGCGAGTACTGGGATGTGGAGAAGGAGGAGCTTTCCACGCAGGGCTGCAAGGTCAACTACGAGCTCTCCTCTTCCTCCTCTACCCTGTGCGAGTGCACTCACCTCACCCTCTTCTCCGTGCGCTTCTCCGACTTTCGTCCTCTCGTGAACGCCCTCTCTGCCTCGGACTTTGAGCGGGTGACTGCCTCTGCGATAGCTCGGCATCCCACTGGGCTTATCATCTGCGTTGTGTGGTTTTGCGCGTATGTGTTGGTGGTGCTGTTTTTCTCCTCGTCGACCGCCGGAAGAACATCGAGGGAGCAGGAGTATTGTCTCTCCAGTGGAAGAGGCACTACCCCAAGTGGACGGAGATCTATGGGGCAGCAGAGGAGGACGGAGAGGAAGAGGGCAGAGGCTTTCGTCAACTGGGACTCACGTACGAAGACGTCTTGGTTCTCCAGAGTCTGGGAAGATCGTTGAAGAAACAAAAGGCAGGCACAGAGGCAAGCAGCAAGAGAACGTCGCTCTTTTCCTCTGTTGTGCTCACGGTTGATGCGATCGGAGGGGTTCCTGCGCCCTCTCGCTCCCGTCCTACCTCAAACACATATATTTCTCATTCCCCCTCTACTTTTGTTTCTGCCTCTGCCTCTGCGTCTGTCTCTGCCTCTACCTCTGCCCCTGCCTCTGCCTCTGCCTCTGCCTCTACCCCTATCAGCCCCTTCCCCTCCGCCTCTGTCTCCGCATATACCTCGTACGAATACGAAACACTATACTCCACCTGTTATGGTTCTCCTCCCTCCTCTGCCTCCTTCTCTTCTCCTTCTCACTCAGCCTCTTCTTCCTCCTTGCCCCCTTATTCTTCTCCGCCCGCCTACTCCTCCACCTCCTCTCTCTCCCAGCCCTCTCTATCGTCTTCCTCCTCCTTTCATTTTTCTGTGCTGACTCCCCTTCCCCCGCTCCCCTCTTCTTCTCCCACCCCTCTCTTTCCGCCTTGGTCCCCTCTCCCTTCGCCAGACCCTCTCTTTCCTCTTTCTCCTCTCTTCCACCCTCTGACTCTCCCCCACCTTACTCCTCCTCGTCCACCCATCTCCTGCCTTCTACTCCACCTTCACCTGACTCGGTTATACTGCACGACAATCGAAGAGAGGGAGGAGAGGAAGGGGAGCGAAGAGTCGGAGAACTTGAGACAGTTGAGCGAGTGGAGGGGACGCAGGGAGGGTCTGAAAATAACCCAGAGGAAGGCGAAGAAGGGAAGTGGATGCGGATCGACGGAACAGAAGGTGGTGGATATTTATGCGAACATGAGAAGGTAGAGGGCAATGGGAAGGGGAAGGGGAAGGGGAAAGGGAAGGGGAAAAAACAGAGGAACGGAGAGGGGAATGTCGACGGGGCTGCAATGGAAAGAAGAGAAGTAGAATGCAGACTGGAAGGGGACGAAAGGAAGGTGAGGTTGGTGGATGGTACGGGCGAAGGGGTGTCTACTTGCGCAAGTGGAAAAGGAGGGAACAGGGAAGAGGAGCAGGCGGCAGAAGGGCAAAGCAGGTTTTACCTCCCTCCCATCGGCCGTAGTTCCAGGGTAAGCAGTAGGAGGGTGTTCTTGAGCATGCGAGTAGGTCGAATGAGGACTGTGCGCCCCTCCCTTCGCCTCTCCCTCCCGCCTTCTGTTCCTCCGACGTCCCCTGCCTTCCTCCCACTCCTCCTCTGACTGCGCCACCTACCCCTACCCCCACCCCTACCCCTACCCTTTCCTCTTCTCATGCCCACTTTCCCTCTCCTCCCCTCGCTCGATCTCCTACCCCACCTCTGCCCTCCTCGTATTTCACATCTCACCACCCTCCACTGTATACGCAGACTACTCGGGGTCGTCTGAATCCACTTCTCCACCTTCTGTTTCTGGCGCATCTTCGTCTTCCTTTCCCTCTTCTCCTCGTCCCTCGGCGTGCTCATCCGATATCCAATCTCCCTTTCCCTCCTCCTACTACCCCCCTCATTCACTCTATCCCCCGAATTCCTCCCTCTACCCATCGCTACCTCTACCCTCAACCGCCCTTCATCGCCCCCCTACCTTCACCATTCCCCCTCTCTCAACAACCCACTCCCCGATCGCCTCCTTCCTCTCTCCCCTCACACACCCGCCCTCAGATCCTTCATCAGCCCATTGCTTCTTCTGACGCTGGTCAATCACGGCTTCTCTCCCTCTCTTCCAGCACCCACTCCCACTCCCTTGCTTTTTCTTCTCATCACTCCACTCCCCTCCTACTCCCTTCCTCTTCTCCCTCTTCCTCTTCCTCTTCTTCTTCCCCACCGTAGCCTCACTTTTTCTTCTCATTCCCGTTCTTCCGTTACGTGTCCTTCTTCTTCCTATTCCCCTTCCTCTTCCTCTGCCTCCACACTACCCGCTTCCTTTTCCTCTACTTCCCTACTCCCCCTCCTCTTTCCTCTCTTCGGTAGAACTGGAGCAGGAAGAGTATGAGAAAAAGAGGGTGGTCGAGATGAACAAGAGGGAGGTGGAAGAGTGGGAGAGGGCGAGGGAGAGAGAGAGGGCAAGGGAGAGAGAAACTGTGAGAGGAGCCCAGAGAACGAAGCAAGAAGAGCAAGCACTGAAGAGAGGGGAAGTGCAGTCGAAAAGAAGGAGACTGGGGCAGCGAAGGAACAGGAAGAGGACGTAGAGCTGGAAGAGGGAGATAGCTTCTTGGTAGACCTGCTGCACAGGCTGAAGAAGTCCTTCGAGGAAGAGTATTTGATTCTATCTCCCGTCATGCGAGACAGCAGAGACTCCTTTTCCTCCGCCTCTAGGTTCACCATAGCGTGGGTGCTCGTGCTCTCCTCCTTCGCCATCTCCGGAGTCTTTTTCGGACAAGAGCAATTCCTCCTCGCCAAGGTGTCGATCATGTTGATCACTGTAGCGCTGCTCCTCCCGATATCCTTTGTGATGGTGTGGCTGTTCAGGGAAAAGTACTCGGGAGACCTCAAGCACACGCTCTACGCCAGCGCAGCAATGAGTGTGCATAGGAGGGTCATCGCCCTCATTAAGCACGACTTGGTCTCCATCTGCAATGAATCGAGTTGGCAGGGGAGTGGGAAGGAGAGGTGGAGCAGGAGGGTGGGGAGAGTGGGGGGCAGGAGGACGAGGAGGAGGAGGGAGACGAGGAGGAGGAGGAGGGTGAAGATGAGGAAGAGGGGATGGGTAGAAGGGGGCGGAGACGGAATGGGCGCAGAAACAGAAACAGTCATAGAAACAGTCACAGAAATGGAAATAGAGTCGGAAATAGAAATAGAAACATAACGAGAGACCCTCCGCTGGAGTGTTTGTGCATTCTATGTACAGACCACTCCAACACCTTCACTCTGGGGGAAAGTACGGGGGCATGGGAACGAGAGAAGGACAGATGAAAGGCGGAGGAGGAGGGGGAGGCGGGGAGGAGTGGGGGACACAGGAACGAAGGAGATGGCAGAAGGAAGCGGAGAGGAGATGAAGGGGATGTGGAGTTGTGGGCGTTCGACGATGGAGTGAGTGGGAGGGAGAAGGTGATAGTTGCGTGGGTGGTGTCGCTTCTATCTGGACTCAACATTTCGGACGCAGAGGCGGAGTGTCTCGCCCACGTGGAGGAGGTGGTGGGAAGTGAGGACCAGGCAGTCAGAGAGATCGTGGAATGTCTGCTGGAGAGGAGAAGGGGGAGGGAAATCGACGATGAGCAGCAGTTGGCGAGGATGAGCGTGAACAACAAGGAGCTGTCGAGTGCCTCTTATTTCCCCTCTTCGCTCTCTTTGTTCCCCTCCCCATCCTCCGCTACCTCTACTTTTCTGCCGAGGTTCATGAGTTGGCTGCCTTTCCAGGGGTCCTGGGAGGGGAGGTCGATGAAGATCAGGATCAAGACCTGGAATGGGGTCAGGAGGGAGAGGAGGAGGAAGAGGAGGAGGAAGAGAAGGAGGAAGAGGAAGGGGAAGAAGAAGAGAATAGTGAAGAACAGAACGAGGCAGGAAGAGGAATAGGAAGAATAAAGCAAAAAAGGAGAGAAAGAGGAAGAGGAGTAGGAAGAGGAAGAGAAAGAGGAAGAGGAATAGGAAGAGGAATAGGAATAGAAAGAAGAAGAGGAAGAGAAAGAAGAAGAGGGGGGAGGGTACATCCAGGACTAGACGAAGAAGCGGAGGAAAGGGAGGCTGACTTCGAGCACGAAAGAGAAGGAAAGCGAGGGGGTATGGAATGGGTCGTCGGTGTGGGTGAGTTAAAGCTGACGAAGAGGCAAGTGGAGCGGGTGAGGAGGAGGATGCAGAAGATAGAAGAGGAGTTGTGGGAGTGGGAAGAAGAGGGGTTGGGTATTCGGATCAGAAACGGAGTCATCCAGGTCTTTGACTTCTTCTACTTGCAGAAGAGATATGGAGCCAGGGAAGAGTAAGTGGAGAAGGGAGGGAGGGGGTGTGAGGAGGAAGAGGACGAGGAAGCAGGGACGAAGCTAAGAAGCGCATGCAGGCTGAGGAAGAGAGGGAGAGGGAGTGGAGTGAATGGAAGGAGAGTAGGGAAGTAGAGATAGAGAGGGACAGGGAGAGGGAGAGGGAGAGGCAGCAGCGTATGAGACTGGAATGGGAGTATCTGGAGGCAGAGAGGGAGAGAGTGGGAGGCGAGGAAGAAGAGGGAAGCAGAGGTAAAGGGAAAAGAGAAGGGCGAGAAAGAGGAGGAAAAGAAGGAGAAGAAGGAAAAGAAGGAGAAGAAGGAGAAGAAGAAAGAGAAGGGGAAGGGGAAGGGGAAGGGGAGGGAGGAGAAGGGAAGGAGGAGAAAAGGAAAGAAAGAGGCGGAAAAGAAGAGGAAGAGTCAGAGCACAGTATTCAAAGCGTAGGCAAAGAGGTAAGTTGGATAAGAAAGAGGCAGAGGGAGATAGAGGGGGAGCTAGAGAAGGGGGTAGAGTGGGAGAGGGAGATAGAAAGCGAGAGGGAGAAAGAGAGACAGTGGATGTTTCAGGTAGAGAGAGAGTGGGAGGTGGAGAAGGAAAGGGAGAGGCAGAGGGAGAAAGAGAGGGTGAGGGAGAGGATAGCGGAGAAGAGGAGAATTGTAGATGGGAGAAGAGTGGGGGACAGAAGGGAGATCACCGGGGTCTGGATCGAAAGCTCAGATAGGAAGAGGAAGAAGGCTGGTGAGACTGTGAGGAGGGTGAAGGAGGAGGTGCGGAGGGAAGAGGAGGAGCAGAAGAGGAGGAAGAAGGAGAGGGAATGTGAGGATGTGTTGGAAGAGCTCAAGAGGAAGGAGAGGGAGAAGGGAGGAAGGTGGAGGAGGGAGCAGAGCGAAGCAGGGAAAAAGGAGAGGGAGAAGGAAGAGAGGAGGTGGGAGAAGGAAGAGAAGAGGAGGGAGAAGGAGGAGAAGATGAGGGAGAAGGAGGAGAAATTGAAGGAGAAGGAAGAGAAGCAGAGGCAGAAGGAGATGCAGAAGAGGATGAGGATGGTAGGAATCCAAGTGCATGTGATCGATGAAGAGGTGGAGGAGGAAGAGGAGCAGCAGCAGCAAACGGAGGAGGAGGAAGAGAAGGGAGAACGGGAAGAGGGAGAAGTGGGAGGAGGAGGGAGGCAGAGAGGAAGAGAAGGAAGGAAAGCGAGAGGTAGAAAAAGAGAGGGGTGGAAAGAAGGAAGGAGAGGAAGGGAAGAGGGCGAGAAAGAGGAAGAGGAAGCAGAAGAGGAAGCGGAAGAGGAAGATGAAGAGGAAAGGGAAGAAGTGAGTGGGATTGGATTCATGAAAGAAGAGGAGTTGGAGAAAGATGGAGGAAGAGGGAGAGGGAGAGGGAGAGGGAGAGAAGGAGGGAGAGGGAGAGAAGGAGGGAGAGGGAGAGAGATAGGGTGGGAGAGTGCAAGAGACAGAGGGAAAGGACGAGAAGGAAGGCGAGAGGCCCTATGGATGGATGAAGGTAGGGGGAGAGCGAAAGGGAAGAGGTGAAGAGGAGGTGGAGTGCAGTGGGCGATGGCGGAGGGAAAGGGAAAGTGAGTGGGCGAAGGAGTGGGCAGAAGGAGGAGATCGTTGTAGAAGCAGAGGCGGTCAGCGAGAAACTAAGGGGAAGGCGGGCGGGTACTTCTAGGAGCGAGAGGCAAAGGGGAGTCAAGGAGAGTGGAAGGGGGAGGGAAAGGGGAAGAGAGACCGAGTGGGAGTGGGAAGGAGGGTGGGAGAAGGGCTGGGTAGATGACGATGAGAATGAGAGGGAGTGGAAGGGAGCCAACGGGTGGGACAGAGAGGGAGAGGGGGGAGAGGGAGCGAGGATGAGAGCGAAAGAGAGACGCGAAAGCAGAAAGAGAAGGAGCAGAGGGAAGAGAGGGAAGAGAGGGAAGAGAGGGACGAGAGGGACGAGGACTGGAGAAAGGACGAGAGTAGGCTGCTGTTGAGGTCTTTTGGGTCTCTGAACCCCTTCTTCTTCGCGTCCTTCTTCTCCTCCTTCCCCTTCCTCGCACTCGTCTTCTCCCTCCCTCCTCCACCACCCCTGACCCCTTCTCTTCCTACTCTCCCTCCCTCCCACCCACTCCCTCGGAGTCTGTCAACGTGCGATCGTTGCTCCACTTCCCTACCCCTCCTCCAGTGCACAATGCCCCACCCTCCCTCTCCCTCCGAGTCAAGTCCTGGGCCCACATCCAGTACCTAGCTCAGTTGTTCATGATTCTCTGGACGGGCGCTTGCTTTATGGTCATCTTGGTCTACGCCATGAAGTTCGACATGGACACTCGCAGCCACAACAACGCTACAGATTGGCTCAAGTCGTCCTTCTTTTCCTCCTCCTCTCGCACTTCGGGTCCTCTCCTTTCATCCTCCTGCTCCGGATCTTCTTCGTCTTCCTCTTCGCCAAGTATGTGTTCAAACAAGCAGCAGTGGTAGTCGGGAGACAAAGACGAACGATACCTCACCGACTTGGACGAGCAGTGGGAGAAGGACCTGGCAGACGACTACGACCGAGTCCTCCTCAACCGCATTTCAGTCCTGGAGAGCAGCTATGGTGCTGCCGGAAACACCGCGACTGCTGAAGAAAGAAAGCAGAGGAGCTCCAGCAAACAAACCTTCAACGTACAGGCATTCAACAGCCTGATCAAAAAGCAGAGGACTTCGTCGAGGAGATTTTCCAGCATGTCCACTGCTTCCTCTTCTATTCTTTCGGGGTCCTCTTAGAACTGTTGCCCCTCTAGTCTCCCCCCCCCACTCCCCCCTCCACCTTCCTCAGTCAAATGCCACCCCCTTCCTGTCCTCACTTGGCACTCCGACCCATTTGTTTCATTCACTAACTGTACACTGCTTTGCGTCTATTTATTTATGTCATTTTTTTTGTCTTAAAAACAAGCTTATCTGTACTACACCTGTATTCACACTAACTGTTATTCATGCCATGCTTTGTATGTGGAATCAACTTCTACATCTCTTTATTAGAACTACCCAATGTCATTTATTTTTACCCTGTCATATACCACGTTAAACTTTTCTTCGTCGTGAAGACTCCTGCCTTTATTGTTGTAATTCACCTTAGAAATACATCTGTCCTAAGTATATATCGCGAATCTTCCTGAAACAGGGAAAGATAGTCATAGCCCAGGGAAGTTAACGACAGTGCTTTGTTCCCTAATGTAACTTGTTGCTCTCAATTGAGTGGCTTCAACAATATACTTGAACGTGTTGTTGCTTAGAGAGCTAAAAGAGCATGAAGACGTGAATCTCACTAACTAGTCAATCTGGAAGAGAACTTCTGATCACCTGAATTTTCTTCCTTACAAGTCAAGCGTAAAATCACTCATCTGCACGCTCGTAATGCTTTTATGGTTGATGTCATTCTTATTTGTTTTGCTTATCAATGTCTCATTTACATGACATTTAGGGCTGTGCACTATGATGTCTCTTTTGCTGCATGAATAGGTTTTACTCTGTCAGTGTTCAATAAATGTTTATCGGCATAATTGTATGTAACTCTTATAAGGTACGGGCACTCATTAGAAAACAACTTCCTAAGAATTGAGTTTCCACTTTCTATTTGATTCGTGTTTGAGCGTGTAGGAGCAGGATCATGGAACCGAATGTGAGCTTACTTTCAATGTCATACGTAGCTGTAATGAGCATGTGGATAAGAGTTTTCCGTTTTTCCCATGAAAGTTTGGGAACGAAAATGTCGCAAAGATATATCGTATATCGTGGTGACCCTTCGCCTCCAAGGCACTCCGCATAGGACTTTCAGATCCGTAGTTCATCGGTCATTAACGTCACAGAGGCGGTCAGCCTTTTAGATGTGTGCATAGAAAACAGCGTGTCCTCTTAGATCGAGTCAGAAGCATGGTACCGCAAGGTTAATGACTGATGAAATATTCTTCGCAAGGCCTATTTGCAGTGCCTTGGAAGCGAGTACATACATATGTGTTTATATGCGAGTATGTCATCGTGTATGCTGGTCCTATTTGGAAGTAGTTTTCAAGAGAAATTGTTTCTGTAAGTACTAGCAAGTTCGAACTCCAATGCAGTGAGATATCTCTGGGTTGGTCCAGATAATCTGATGTTTATTGTAGAAATGAAACAGGTAAGTAGAAGGTAAAAAAAAAGACTATAAAATAAAATAAAATAAAAACACATACATAAGAAGAACCAACAGCACAAAAAATTAATAAACAACAGATATCATATACAAGTAAATATTTCTACTAGTATCTTTCATGAGTTGCCCTTGTAACTCAGTCGGTAGAGTGTTCGGCTCTTAACCGATTAGCCGCGGGTTCGAGCCCCGCCAGGGGCTCTCTATTTAAAGAGGACTTAGCTCAAATGGGAGAGCGCCAGACTGAAGATCTGGAGGTACCGTGTTCGATCCACGGAGTTCTCATTTTTGCTAATACTCGTGTTTAGATTTGTTGCATGTTTTGAAGTCATTACTCAAGTTACTACTACAGGTCTATTTTATGCTCACAATTAAATAATAGATACTACTGTGGTCATCTTAAAATTGTGTTGCGTGACTATCGTTAAAAATGTATTAAATACTTGAGATTTGCTGTGGTAATATGTACAGCCGTTAACAATTGAATGGTAGTATACGAATGGTTGAGTATGATGCATTAACACTTCAATTTGTCAGGACACGGTGAAAAACTTACAGCAAAATTGGACATTTCTAATAATATATTTCTATTTCAACTTTGAACTCATAGGTCCTATAGTGTAGCGGTTAGCACTGAAGGCTCTGACTCTTCAAACCTGAGTTCGAATCTCGGTAGGACCTCTTATCAATCTTATCCCAATTAGTCTAGTGGCTAGGATAGTGCACTCTCACTGCACAGACACGGGTTCAATTCCCGTATTGGGAATTTATTTTTTTATGATTTATTGTCCTCGATGTTTCTAATACGTTAGTGTGTAAAAAAGGAGCTAAAATTAGATAAAGTGCGTTTATTTCTCGAAGTCGCCAAAGACTGAAACGAAAGGCAATTGACAAGCTGCGAGGTTGGTAAAAGAAGATTCTGTGAGGAACTATTGAACAGAATGCATAATCTCTTTGAATAAAGATGTTTATATGCGAAACGTATTAGTAATAAATACAAGAATGGTATTTAACCCTGATAATATGTGTATAAGCACATTATATATTGAGAAGTTCTATGATCTTATTTTGTTCTCAGTTCGAGTATTGGTTAATGTTAAATGCTCTATGGCTCTGTTGATGTTAACTAGCTCTTTGGCCTCTTTTATTGCTCGTGTTATTAAATCATTCATTTTACCACTCATTTGTCAATTACCATGCACACTTCCTCAACATTGCTGCCTTTTAAAAAAAAACGAGAACAAATCCGTTACGACTGTTATTACGTTCTAGCACTCTAACTATGGAGACTTGTATGCATTTGTGAGATAACATAATGAAGTTGTATGGTTTTTGATGTATTCCACCACTTTCTAATCCCAATTTCCGTTAAAACGTATTCCATAGGCCCACGCTGATTTTCCTGAGATCGTCGAATGCGTATTTGCCTTCCATTTCCTCACCTTGTTTGTTTGTCAAGGTATAAATAGCGTTTACCCGTTTGTGGATCTTGTATGGAAATAACCACTGTAACGGAGACATTCTGTCCGTATTTCTGACGGCCACCATATCGCCTTCTCGTAAGTGTTCTACTTTCGTATGGTTTCTTTCCCACACCTTAGCCGTTTCTTTCCATCTTTGATCATGCGCTTTCTCCCATTGTTGTTTGTGTCTGTTGTATTGCTCCGTCCTTTTTTTGAAGCTGTTTGTTGATTCGCTTGTTTTCTTCACGGGTTTTTCCAAATTGCGCATTGCTAATGGTGTACCAAATCCTCCTCTTCTCTCTTCCCTGTTGTAGGCATGTGCTGCCTCCAGCCAACATTCACTCCATGATATACGATGGTTCGACGTAAAAAGTTTTGCGCACATTCTACGCTGCAGTGTTCGGATGGCTCGCTCCACCTTACCGGCCATACGGTGTGCGTGAGGGACACTTTTCGTGTGCGTGATGTTGTTTTGCTGCATGCGTTCCGCCCACTTTTGGCTTACAAAGGCTCGACCATTGTCCGTATGGACTATCCTCGGCACATAACCTTCCGACTTCATCTCGTCTAGGAGGTCTATTGCTGCTTCCGATGTAGGGCCCGCGCACGTCTTGGTCCAGACATAACCAGAGTACCGGTCCACTGCTACGGCCGCGTAGGCGATCGTCTCCTCTCCTCTCATCTCCTCCGCGATTGGGCCTTTAAAGTCAATTGTGACTTCGTCCATCACCTTCTCCGCCTTTCTTTCTGTGATGCTGGGGCGCTGCGTATGGTGGATTGGAGCGAACGCCGCACAGAAGCGACACGCCTTCCCCAACAACTGCACTGCCCTCTGCAAACCCTTTTCTTGGAGATGGTGGTCCTTGGCTTTCTGGACCCACGCGTGTGCCCCGCAGTGCATTCCGTTGATGTGGATTGCCCATAGCGCTGCCGTTTGTGGGTATTGGTACGGGATGCTCGGTGCGTTAGGTTGCACTAACATGATATCAGCGAATCGCTGTTTAGGGCCTCTTTTCTTCGAGTCCACCCTCGCATCTATGCTTTTACCCCTTTCCGTACTCTCTCTCTCCCCCGGCTCTTGTGTACCTACTTCGCCCCCGTCCTCTTCCCTCTCCTCCTCTCTCTGTTGTGTGGTACCTGACCCTCTCTCCTTCTGTTTGTTTCTCTTCCCCCTGGTATGTTTCATACTCCTGTTCTTTCTCTTTTTATAGATACTTCTCTCCGCTTCCTCTTCTTCCTCTTCGTCTCGCATACAGTCCTCCCAGTCGTATTCCTCCTCTTGCTTTTCCTTCCTCCTTTTTACTTCTGCTTCCCTCGCTGTGGCAATGGCTTCTCTCTCTATCCAACTAACTTTGTTTTGTTCTCTCCCTTCCCTCTCCTCCTCCCCCATCACGACCTCGTATCCTTCCTCGTTCTCTTCCTCGTCGTCCAGCATCTCGATTGCCATCACCGTTTCCCTGGTGTATCTCATCCTAGAGAGGGCATCCGCGAGAAAATTCTCCTCCCCGTCCGGAGTATCATAGTGAAGTCGAACTGTGAAATCTCGGCGCCCCACCGCTCCGCAACTGAATCCTTCACCCTTGTGGCTGGTGCCATTAATGCACTATTGTCACCCATCCATGTAAATCTCCGGCCTAGAAGAAGGGGGCGCCATTTTCGTAGTGCCATCGTGAATGCCGCCAGTTCCTTCCTGTGTGCTGTGTAGCCCTTCTCAAATGGTTGGAAAACACGGCTAACGCAACGCACTGGTGTCCAAGTATTAGGCTCCTCTCCTTCCTGCCATAGTACTGCCGATGCTGCGGTCGCAGACGCATCGGTAAAGACCATTGTCTGTGCCTTCGCCCGAAAAGCCTTCGTGCCAATGGCAGACGCTACTGCTTCCCTGGCCACAAAGAAAGCCGATCGGAATACCTCTCCTGCGTAGAGTGTTCCCTCCCGCACGTGTTCATTGAGGGCAGCGACGTGCCTGGCCCATGCAGGAACGTGGGCCTGCATAGCTTGAGCTATACCCAAGAATGCTTGCAGCTCCTTCTGTGTGGTAGGCACTGCCAGGGCTTCGATTGTGCGGCAGCGTTTCTCGTCCGGGCAGATTTCCCCTTGTCCGATGACCCATCCCAGGAGGTGGATATACTTCTTTGCGAAATGGGATTTCTCCGTGTTGATTCTGATGTGATGGGTGTTCAGGGCTATGAGGACCTTCTCCGTTCTCTCTCGTAATTCCTCCTCCGTATCTGCTCCCACACAGATGTCGTCGATATAGACTGAGACTCCTGCTATACCCCCGAGGATGGACGTGATGAGCTTTTGAAACAGCTGGGAAGTCGTCTTCAATCCATAGGGAACTCTGGTAAAGCGGTATCTCTTTCCATCGCAAGGAAAGGAGAAGTACTCACGGGACTCTTCCGCCAGGGGAATTTGCAGGAAAGCATTCTCTAAGTCCAGAGCTGTGAAAAGTCGGTAGGAGGCCATAGATTGGAGCTGCTCGACTATATCAGGGAGGGGGTAATCATCCCCCTGGAGCGCGTCGTTGATCGGTCTCATGTATCCACAGACCCTCCACTTCGTCATCTCTCCTGTGGCGTGGTCCTTCTTCGGGGCGACGATGAGGTTCATATTATTAAGGTTCCCTTCCTTGTCCTCCTCAATCATTCCGGCCTCCAACCACTTTTTCACCTGTTCCCTCAACGGATGCAATTTATGGGGGGGATATGTGAATGTTTTCGCTGCGAAGACTCTTTTTGGATTTGCCGTTCCATTGGGGATGAAGTTGACCACGTGGGGTACTGACGGGTGCACGATGCCTCCTGTAAAGGCCTTATTCCGTTCAAGAAGATCTCTGATTGTTTGTATGAATGTTTCTTCTCTTCTTTTGTTTTCCCCCGATGTTCTCAATCTTTCCTCTTGCCCATCCACATCTACGTCTCTAACTTGCATTTTGAATGTAGATGCTGGCATCCAATGTGGCAGCCGTTCCGCTACTATTTCTCTACCCAGTATCATCTTTCTTGGTATGTTTGCAACAAAGAAATCTACACACGATTCCATCCCTAATACATTGATTCTTTTGCCTTTTACAATGCCAATAAAGTTATGTTCTGTGTTAGAGCTAGTAACGTAACTCTCGTTTGTTTCTTCCATTTCCCATTTCCATTCTTGCACTACTTCTTGGTTTACTACTGACACTGACGCTCCCGTATCTGCTAGGGCCTCACAAACGTGGGCGTTATCTAGTCTAACTTCCCAAAGGAAAGGATTGTTTGGTACATTAGTGAATAAAGAAAGTAAATCATGCGAAGGGTTAAGAGGCTTTTTATTGGAAAAAACAGAATCACAAGCGTGCAAAAATGTATGTACGTTTATCGAGTCCGTAGGTCCGAAAATGAGTCTACTTAATTCCCCACTTGCATTCTTGAGTACTTCTTCCTTGAGTACGGGACAGGCGTACGTGAACATGGCTGCTGATTCCGTCGTGATCGTACCGTTATCGAAGGCTATGACCGTCAGCCAAGCGGGTATGAAGTCTGTCCACTCGTCTGCAGACCATTTCGTAATCGTTGATAGGAACATTCTCGCCTTCATCAACGGTGCTGCTGGTGTCATCTTTCTATACGTTGTCCTCATCCATGCGTCGTTTGCTATCGCCAAGGGATTCACTGAGCGGGTCAAGTTAACGGATTTGCAGTAGCTCCCTTGGATTAAGGTCTTCTCGGCTTCTCGATGGCATACTCCCAGTTTTGTTAGTTCGTAGAGGACCAGCAGTCTAGTGACCCAATCTGTTTTCCGTAGCTCCGTTGGTAGTTTAGCATTCGCTACGTTGGTCCTTATTGCCGTTACCACGGCTGCTCGATCTGCTGCTGTGAGTGCGGGATCGAGGTCTTCTCCACGGTCAACAGCTGCCGGTGCATCTCGCGCAGCTCGTCTGATATCCTCCCGTTGTTGATGCTGCACGAAGGCTCTCAACGTATCAATTACAGCTGCCGTTGCGTCGGCGATCATATGGGCGGCTCTGTCGATCGTGTCGGATGGTGGACGTTCAGCGATTAGATTAGATATGTTACTGAGTTCACGTAGTGCGGTGTCGGAGGGATTCATTGACGCCCAAGCGACCAATCTCGAAACGAAGAGTAAAATCTGAGCGTCCGTTGGTACGGCTGGGACTTCCTGCTGATTCTCCGGAGGATCACCGTGGTTATTCATCGTTTTTTGTTTTCACGAGCAGAGGCCTCGAATAAATCAAAATGTTGATGTTAACTAGCTCTTTGGCCTCTTTTATTGCTCGTGTTATTAAATCATTCATTTTACCACTCATTTGTCAATTACCATGCACACTTCCTCAACAGCTCTTTTATTTTGACTAGACTCAGATATTTATGGATATTCTCAAGACAACGACAAACACAACAAACACACATACAACACGAGATTGATTCATATCACATATATAGTGTCAGGATTAAATAGCATTCTTGTATTTATTCATAATCTTTATCTCACTTATAAATATCTTCTATCAACGTATGGTGGTTTTATTCTCAATAAATGTCTATCAGCTTAATTGTAACCACCCATATACGCCACATTTTACAATTAAAATTAGACGAGAATGGAGGATAAGGAGTGGACAGAAGTGAAACATGTTTTAGCACTGTTGTATTGTGGTGTTAGGGTGCGAGTTCCAATAAGCTTTTAGGATGTTTATTGAGTCTAGAAGTAATAATGCATAGATTATAGATATTTATATGATTCTCAAATAGAAGGTATTGGTACAATCACCACAGTATACTCCATGTGCCCCTCTTCCGAAGAAGACGATCTGCATGACACCACCTCCTCGTACTCCTCTACCAGCTCCTCCACAACAGGGCGCGAATCTTCTGTTTCCTATACAGAAGGCAGTAACTCGCTCTGCGAGTGAGACGAAAGAGCTGAAACAATTACTAGAGCTGGAACTCAAACCTGCCCTAGCGAAGTTCAAACAGTATTATTGGTTAATGTTAAAAACACATACAACAGTATGGAGGAGGCGAAATCATTTGGTCCCAAGATATCGTCTTAGAAGCTGATTGACTGAACCTAGACGAGCTTACTGAAGCAGGAAGTAGGTGCCACGCTGATTCGCACGTTCCCGGAAGAGAACTTTGTCAGAGAAATGGGAGGCGCTCTACGGCGAGGAAGGACAATGGACGAAATCCTCAAGGATCTTCGGAACAAGGTACCTTTAGATCCGGGTGGGCTAGCTCTCAAATTAAGAAGACGTTTTCCCCTTCGGAGACAGCTAGCACCAAGACTTGGCTTCAAGACAGGCTGGTAGCCTTCGAGATGACTGATATGCGCACTTCCATGGCCATGATTCACCTACAACAGGTATCGGAGCAAGAGCTAACAAATTGCTTGAGAACGCAATTCGAACGCCTCTTTATCCAACGGTACTCTGGCAGTGCGTGGCAGTTACAGGTGGATATCTCCAATCTTCACTTGATTCTCAAGCAACATCGACGCCATCAGCCGGAACAGGACAAGTACGGCGACAACGCAAATGGTAGCAACCGGAAACACTACCATAACAAGGGAGGCCAGAACGGACGGAACAATGAGACTGACGCGCCAACCAATAACAACCAATCCAAACCTCAATCATCCCCTTCTTCTCAACAACCTTTCACCAAGAACCCCCAGAAAGTAGTATGTGCTGTCGGTCGTAAAGCTCACAGCAACAGAAAAGCATGGGAGGTAGCAGGCACGGTGGGGGAAGGGACATCATATTCATGATGGACACGGGCTCAGATGTGTCGATGATGAGGAAGGAGGACATGGAGCGCTGTGGGATAATGCCAGGTACAAATTGGGGAGAGGAGAAGACTGGTGCCGGTGGAGGGACTGCAGGAGTGGCTATTGTTTCGTGAGTGGGAGGAGGCGAAAACGGAGCTCCGTCTGACGAATGCGGAGATGACTAGAGTGCTAGCCACGCTTCCGATGTCGGAGCGGCTGCAGAAGGCAGTTGAGAAGATGAAGGGCTTCGGGTGGTCAGCAGCGAAGATCCACCTGTTGTCATCCGTTCTTCAAGACAGAGAAACCATTCTGTACCTGATCACATCACCGGGATTGGAGACGGGAGCATCATGGGACTGCTTGTCGCGGACGTTGGCGGAGCAGGACAGGATTTGGCTTCAAGAAGCAGCATTCCCAGATATGAAGTTATTCGTGGCTACGATAGGGAGAGAACTGGTCCTTCGAAGGCCGGAGTTCTTTTCTTGTACGGACAAAGGAATAGGCTTTCGCCGTTCATTACGTGATACGAAGCTCAGGTTGAAGTCTATTGGGGCCTGGGATATCCGGGAACGGAAGTCAGGTGTGATGAAAGGAGGAGAGCCAGGGACAGGAGCGGAGGTATGTTTTACTGCAGCAGGAGGAGGACGATTTGGAAAAGGGATGAATTTGGGGAAGAATAAGGAGGGGGAAGGATACGAATGTCCTTTGGGCGGGAGAAGCAGAGCTCAGAGAAGAGGGAGTTTGTAGAGGTGAAGATGAATGGAACAAAGGCGACATACAACTGGACAGTGGGAGCGATATAACAATTCTTCCCAAGATTTCTTTCAAGAGTTTGGGGTGGAACTGGTAGAATCGCAAAGAGAAGCTATTACGGGGGTGGGAGCCTTAAAGGTGGAGTGTTGAAGGACTAAGAATGTGGTAGAGTTAGGAATGGGGGAGAGACGGTGGAGGGGCCATTTGCATGCCGTCGACAAAGAAACCTATTTGTTGGGTCTTGATGTAGTCGTGGTGAAGGAATGGAGGGTGTGGCAGGGAGAGGAAGAACGGAACACTCTGCAGGGAAGAAAGCTCTAGCATTCAATAGAAAGTGCAAGACGTACTAACTCTTTCCTCTAGGTCACAGAAGATAACTTCCCTGACTGTATTTCTTCCTTCAGAAGACAGGAGCACCCTTAATGAAGATGATGACTGCCTCCAACGGAATTTGAGTGCCGTCTTCGTACGGCGTTGTTAGCAAGTCGAGGATGAAACTCTCCCTCCTTTTGTCCCCACTTCACTACTCCAGAAACAGACAATAACGCCTGGCTCTTCCACCCTTATCCCACACCATCATACTCCAAGCTTCCATATCCACCTCGCAGATACTTCCCTTTCTCCACCTGATATACACCCGCCGACGTCGTAGGTACCATTTGGAACAGAATACGAATTGCGTCCTTGACCCATATCTGCATAGTCTAAGGGTCACATTAGCGCCACCGCGGTGGAAGAACCATTTCGCCGTCTTAATGACTTCAGAGGCTTTTGACACCTCTACGGCCTTCTGAATAGCCAAAACCACCGAATGTTACTCCGCATAACTCAAGGTAGCACTACTTGCATCGGCATCGCACCTCGGCTGACTTGTCCTCTATTAAGGTACTAGTTACCATTGGCTTTGCACCTGTCGAACTCCGCTACTGAGTTCCTGCCGAACCAAGACCGCCTCCTCCGCATCATTCTTTTCTTTGTTGTTCTTGAATCTCAATTTGAATGTATAGGATATTTTATTAAACGTTTGATAAATTTAAATGATGGTGGCTAGCACTTTAATGGAGGACAAACCGGCTGAGGTGCAAGCGATGCCGATACAGGTAGTGCTGCCTTGGAGTTATGCGGAGAAATTCGATTGGTTTTGGCTATTCAGAAGGCCGTAGAGGTGTCAAAAGCCTCTACAAGTCATTAAGACGGCCGAAATGGTCCTTCCGTTTGTGGCGCTAATGTTGCTAGGACTCTGCGGAATAGGTCAGGACTTGCAATTCGCCGATTCTGTTCCAAATATTGCCTACGACGTGTTATCAGGTGGAGAGGAAGTATGTTATGGATATATCTTGTTCATACTTTTCCAACAGCTTAGCAATTTTCTCAGGCATTCCAGTCGCCGTATAGTCAAAGTCAGGCAGTAGAGCATATACTTGAGTAGTGCCGAGCTGTCATTCCTCTTCACTTTAGGTGTTTTATCCAGCGGAGGGATATTCTTCCCTCCATAAACCTATTGGTTAAACAACTCTATCACCTCATCTACGACTATTTTCTCAGACTTTGTCATAGGACGAAGGTATATGTTAACAAATATTAATATAGCCAGTAAGTATCCTATGACTGAGAAACTGACTTGGGTTACATACTGTGGTGTTAGGATCGGTTTACAACAAGTTTTAGATAAGTTTATTGATGAAAGGAACCAGGTCCAGTAAATATATATATAATATGAATAAATAATTACGATCAACATGGGATAAGAGTTACCCTTATCTCCACAATACAATGTCTCATACCATTTTAGGAGAATATTTCCAAAAAATAAGAACGGAAGGCAATTTGTTGATCAAAAAAATAGACAAATTGCTTAGTAAATAAAACTACATTTGTTGACATTCACTTTTGAAATATCTTGAATAGAAAATATCTTTTCCTGAAATGGTACATCAAAATAAACATAGTCTAGGGCACTTAACAACACATTAAACAAATAAATGAGGCATTATACAAATAATTGAAAGAATAGGTTAAGAAAAACTCATATTCATATATCACGCAAGCGTACGTAGAAGGTACGTAAACACTAAAGAACATTCTAGAAATACATTATTGATTACGTTCCAGTAAACGTGATCAATGGAACAATCTAGAAAAACAAGGGAGGATTGCCTCTGTGTTTGAAATCTTCCTGAGAGAAGTCTCGACAAGCTCGAGCAAAAGAAACATTAATAATCACGCGTAAGAAAACTACAGGTAACATTATTTTTCTGCATGTTACTGCATTATGACCAAACTTAGAGGCAAAGAGCAGAGCTAGAGAAACTGACTCCTCTATCTAAGAGCAACAAACGAGTGCAATGCTATCTGATGGTTAACATTGAGTTCGTGACGATGACTGTCTTGAACGAAATGTCAGGAAAACTCTCCCCGAAGAAAATGAGACCCCACGATACGATTGAGAAGCCTTCAGCGGAAAACAAGAAGCCTGCGACTCATAAGGAACCACCCGGACTGTTATCTCCACAAATCGAGGCACCAGAAGCATCGGCAGCACTCCCTGTCCGGTGCGACCCTGGAGAGACTCCCGAGGAGTCGTCTATGACACCCAGGAACTTCACAAGATTTTGCTCAACGCAGTCTCTTTTTCTATCAGAACGTGACTTCCCAGCCCCAGCATGTCCCTCTGCCACGACCTCCCACTTCTACGAGAGCAAGGAAAAAACTTTGCCTTTCGCCAAAATCAAGGACGCTAAAGGATATGCTATACTTGACATCAAGCCTGCATTGTCAGCCTTCGAGTCAACCTGATGAGCTTCAGATTTCTATACCTTGACCGCGCCTCAAAATGAGCAAAAATGCAGGACCATGCTTTTTTACTGCTAGATTGGCATATATAGAAAAGAAACATGCAAAAATGAAGAGACCCTGCAGGGATTCGAACCCTAAATCCCCTGCTCCGTAGGCAGGTGCCTTATCCATTGGGCCACAAAGGTCTTTGAGATGGAAAAATTGATATTGAACGCATACATTAACAACATGCATTTGATAGAAGTCTGTTATATTTACTTCTATGCAACTAAAAAAAGCAAGCACAACTAAGCGAATATGCGTAGCTATGACATCACGCTATACACGCGCGCATACTCTGACACACGGGTTTGCAGATTTGTGCACACGCTTATATTTCAAGTATAGAACAACAACCCGCGTGTTCGGTGAAGTGGAAGCGAACGAGAGAGAGTGACACGCATACATAATACAAGTGGGTTTGCGATTTAGTCGGCAGTCATGCTTGCCACTCAATTATTACTTTATTTGTTGCGTATTATTCTAATACCTATAACAGTTGCCTTGAAACAGCAATTGAATTATAACAATCAAATTCTGTATTTATTTGCATTGTGCCATGCGTTGAATGCACAAAAACAACAAAAGAGTAGACAAGAAAATAGAAGAAATAAAAAGAAAAGAAAAGAGAGAGTGCGCTTTATAGCTCTAGAGCGAAGACATCGGTTGCACATAACACAGGTTTCTTTCTCTTGAATGAACACTCATAATTATTTGTTGACAATTCTATACAGATGGTTTTATATTAATGATGTTACACTATGCACGTGATTTAAGGGATTAGCTTAATTACAGTTGCTCCAGTGATCCTTGACCCAGCATGGGACTACTCACCGTTCTGAGTGATTGTAAGCTAGTAAGTGTAGGCGTAGGAGTGGAGGAGAGTGAAGGAGAGTGAAAGGGAAAAGATCGCGTTTATATCATCAGGAACAGAGGAGCCGAGAGGAGAGGAGGCGGAAAAGGAGGCAGGGGAGGAGGCAGAAGGAGTGGTGTTAGAGGAGGTGGGAGAGGAGGTGGAAGGGGAGAAGAGATGGAGGGGGAAGAGGGGGGAGGGGGAGAGAAAGAGAGCGGAGGAAAAGGTGGAGGAGAGGGAGGACACTGCGTATTGAAAGGCGAGAGGCTGGGAAAAGAGGCATAGGGAGAGGGAGGAGGAGAGGGCGGAGGCAGAAGCCTGGAGGAGAAGGATTCTGTGCGAAAGGTGGAGGAAGTGTGGAGAGAGGGAGGGGAGAGAAGGGATGAGATGCGTAGGATGCATTGGTTTGCCAAAGACAATGATTCTGACAGACGAAGGAGGAAGGCGGAGGAGGCGGAGGGAGGAGGAAGGGGCTAGAGGAGGGGAGTGGTCTGAGTATGAAGTTTTATGGTCAATCATATTTCCTCTCTCTTTATCAAATATTTCCTTGCTCCCTTTCTCATTCTCTTTTTCATCTTCTCTTTTCTGCTTCGTAGTCCCTTGTTTCTCCCTTCTCTTTACCCCCTCTCCTCCTCCCCCCCTCTCTTTCTCCTTGTTCTCCCCCTCTCCCCTTTCCTTCTTCCTCTCCCCCTCTATTTCCTCTACTGCTAAAACAGAAAGAAAGAAGAGAGCTCGCTGGAAGACTGAAAGGGAAAGAGAAAGAGAAGAGAAAACGAAGATAACACGTCCAAAATACTCTCTCTATTCCTCTTTCCTTGTCTCCCCATCCTCCTCTATCTCCTCTCCTTTTCCTCTTTCCTCCTTTTCCCCTTCTTTCTTCTCTCTCCCGCTCATCACTCCTACTTCTCTTCCTCCTTCTTCCTTCCTCCTTCTCTTCGTATCTTTCTTCCCCATATATTCGTCATCTTCCTCCTCTTCCTCGAACTTCTCCCTCCTCCTCCCTTCGCCCCTTCCCTCTCCTCTACCCTCATCTTCTTTCCCTCCCTCCTTCATCCTCTCCTGCTCGTTTCTTCTCTTAACCTCCTCATTTATTTCTCTTTTCGCCTCGTCTTCCAATTCAAAAGAGGACGGAGAGAGGTTGAGGATGCGAGAGGAGACGGAGGAAGGGCAAGAGGAAGAAGAGGAGGAAGAGGAGAGGAGGGAGTAGAGGAGGATGGAGACACAGAAGAGGAAGAGGAGAGAGAAAAGGTACTGATAGAAGAGAGAGAGCGAGAGTTTTGAGGAAAAATGAGTCATTAAAATCTCAACAAGGGTGTCGTCAGAGGGAGAAAAACCAACGAGAGAGGGGGTGGAGAGGAAGAAGAGGAGGAGATGAAGAGGAAGAGGGAGAAGAGGATATGGAAGAGGATGCGGAGGTGGGGAGGGAGGATCAGAGACTGGTTTGCTTTTGATTTGAGAGATAAGTCCAAAGAGAGGAACCATCAGAACACTAAGGGCATGCATCCTCATTTCCAACACGCGCGCCCTGCACTCTAAATATCTGCCCTCCTCTTCCTCATATACCTCCCTCCTCCTTCCTCTTCTTCTTGTTCCTCTTCTCTTAATCTCATATTTCAATTGTAGCAAATAAGACGTCTTTGCCTTCCTGAATAAAGGAAGGGAGAGGAGGCAGCAGAGGGAGAAGAAGATGAAAAGGATGATATACAAGATAAGAGGAAAGAAGCGGTGGGAGAGAGGAGAGAGGGAGAGGGGGAGAAGAACGGGAGAGGAGACCAGGAGGGGGAGGACAGATGAGAAAGAGAAAGGAAAAAGCAAAGA
>JAWNMU010000140.1:0-119641 GCA_035043665.1 Drosophila quasianomalipes | reverse complement strand
AAACGGCCACAAGTCGTCTCCGCATCTGCATACCATGTAAACAAACTGTTCTACATATATATAACTAGCCCTTTTGGTTCACAGCTATCTAACATAAGATGCACACCCCAATGCTTATACACCGTATACTGATGAGTTTCTCTGTGTAATGTTTTTTTACGTGATAAATTGTGAATTATATGACTTTCTTCAAGTTGCAGTAGAAAGGTTCGCCGCTTTCTTCCTTAATAATTGAGAATATGGTAGGTCACTATCTAATATATGACATGTTGTGTGGTTCGTTATTATACAGTGCATGTCTTCCTGGCTTAGATCAAAGAAAGTTCCTATACTAATTGCATTATTTGCTGTGATCATTTCAATTTGTGCCTCTCAACAGAGCACTATAGAAGCAGAGTTTCTACACCTATTTGGTTGCACGAAATGTATTATATATTATACACACGTCTTCGAAATGCACATATTTTACTTGGATTTCTTACTTTATGGAGTACATCCACGGAGGCTTCCGTGTTAGTCTGAGTGATGTTCAACTTCTGCTCGAAATTCGAAACCAACTTCTTCCTTTTCACTTCAGAAGACAAAAACACCAATTGAAACTCATGATATGATTATGACAATATATGTTTTAACGAACAAAATATTACCCGGTATTTAATGGTTTGTATTTTATGTGGCTCTCCTCAGAGCTGGATCCAGCACGAACACTCTCTGGAAGCCTGAGTATGGAACTTTGGCTACTTGAAGGCCAAAGACATTGACGGAAATGACTTCGATTTTGCCCAGACCAAGGGAAAGGTTGAAGTTGATCGCCAACGTGGCTTGCGGCTGTGGGTACACTAAGGGATCCTACACCAACATGGTGAAGATCTACAACGACTTGAAAGACAAGGGCTTCTTTTTGATTCTTGCGTTCCCCAGCAATGAGTTCGAGGAACAGGAGCCTAAGCCAGAGGCAGAGATTAAGGAATACGTCCACGACAAATTCGGAGTAGAGTTCCCTCTTTTTCTAAGATTGAGGTGAACGGAAAGAACACCCATCCCATCTACCAGTGGCTTAAGCAGAGCTTTCCCGGAGACATTACTTGGAACTTTGCCGCCAAGTTCATCGTGAACAAGGAAGGAGTCCTCAGCTCGCTTCGAAAAGGAGGACTGGGATCTCATCAGGCACAATGTTGAGGGTCTCTTCAAGAGCAGGGTCCTCAGTAAGCGTAACTGGATGTGTTTTGCAGGATCGTGCAAAGCTTCTGCCCTGCCACATGGGTGAGGAGGTTGTTGTTTTCATTTTATTATAAATGATGTGGTTGTTCAATTATATTGTGGACACATTGCAAAGAAGTGTAATGGTAGTGAGTGACAGATAAAAAATAAACAACGTAATAACCTGTTTAAGTGTATTCATAGCCTTACACATTACTTCTGCGAGGGTTAATTTTGTATAGAGTTCAAGGTACTTTCCTCAACTGTAAAATGGGCACAATGTAGCAATATTAGTAGAGCAAGCTTTCCGCCACTAGGGATATACATTATTGTATTAGTCAAGGTGGTTCATACTTGTATATCCTTTGAAGAGTATTCCATAGTGACGTTGTTAGGGGCTTTCATTTTTTAATAAATTGTCAGTTAAAAAAAAAAAAAAAAAAAAAAAAAAACATTATTGTATTGTTTGAACTCACAGGCAATGAAAAAAGTTAATAAGCCATTATTCAAGCCTGATCGAATCATCTTGTTTATTCTCACAAGTGACGTCACTAGGATCGGTGTATCTTTAAACCACTTTTGCATGTTCTTTTTCTCTTTCTTTCACATGCATGTTTAGTAGTTCGCTGTATTGTTAACTACATGAATAAGTTTGTAAGTTCATGTTAGCCTACTTGTGTATATATCTTTTTGTGCAAACCATATATAGTTCCTTAATTTATTATTCGTGTTTCTGTACGGCACGGCACACTTTCGGGTACTCGTGACTCCCACTTGCATGCATTACAATGTGGCGCTATCTAAGATTAATGTCAGCTTAAAGCATCCGTGAACAAATATCGTCACACGCAAATGTTTCTCGTATATATGTCATGTGTTCCATATGCCAACATATATTACACATCGTTTGGCGCTACAAAAGATCCTGCTTATATTTGTGAACGTCCCTCGTACTCAAGCTCAGGCTCATTGCATGTAGTATATAGGCAGTTCATTGCACGTAGTATATAGGCCGGCCAATTTAAAACTCAATAGCTAAAGAGTTGTACCGGGAAGAACAGTTAATACTATAGAAAATATTAAGACAGATAAATTTGAACCGCTCAAATTAAGCAAGGATGTAAACAGAAAGCAGACAAACTTTAGTCACTCAAATTGAGCACGGAGATGTAAGAAGATAAATATTAAGCAGATGAACTTCAGCCGCTCAAGTTGAGCACGGGTGAGAAAATAAATATAAAGGAGGTAAATTTGAGCTGCTCAGCTTGAGCACGAACATAAGCTGAGACGGCCCCGTATGTAGAACTAACGATCTGAATGCAAAATATTCCGTATCTCACTGCTATATTCGACTGAGTTTGAGTCATAACATTATACACGACTTCCAAGCAGAGTCCATAAACAAGCTTTTATTCTGAAAAACGAAAATCGCATCTCAATTAAAAAGCGCACGCCCTTGTGATATTTATCACAAAAATCTGTTTTCTGTAGTTGTGCAGTGGCCCATGTAAAACTCACTTAAAAGCTTTAGCTCCGGTTAGGAGAGCTTTGTTTTTTATTTTTTTCAGTTAAATTATATATGCGCGCATTTAATTGACCAGTCAACGAATAGTTAGCTTCATCTTTGGATCTCACAAGACCATTTTCTCCGCTCTTTGCATGAATTCCGCTTGAATTTCCCTAACCTCCACTGATTAATTGCATTTTCCTTGTGTTCTCATTATTCTTTCGTAACTTTTATATTGATTAGTGTTAAGGCTCGTAAACACCGTTAGTGACTATTCTGGACGAACTATTTTTTTGAAACAGAAAGTCTTCTTCATTTTACAGCGTGTATAACTCGTGAAAGTGCAGTCCTCAGTGTCTCCCTCAGGAGGAGTTAGTGCGGAAAAGAAAATGTGTTTAGATGACTTTGAACTAGGGGGATCTTGGGAGAAGGAGCATATGCCAAAGTTCATTTTGCTATCCACAAAGCTACGGGGAAGAAGTATGCTGTGAAGATATTGGATAAACATGTTTTTGAAGAAACACAAAAAGACAGAATCCGCGATGAGAGAGAAGAGCGTGTCTCAGGAACCCGTCAAACTGCCAGGGAGCAGTCAAGCTCTTCTTTGCATTCCAAGACCCAGAGTCTCTAATACTTCGTGCTGGAACTTGCTGATGGAGGGGAGCTTCACGACCAAATCGAGCACGTGCGTCTATCTGTTACATCGTTCGTTGTTTCGTTTTATTTTCTTGCTTACGTTTGTTCATTGAAGACTGCTCTATACTAACGACAATATCATCCATCCCATATGTATGTATGTTTCGATACAGTTCAAGCAGTTGGACCTCGAAAGGACGCGATTCTATGCAACCGAATTGGCATTAGCTCTGACATACATGCACGAAAGAGGAGTCCTCCATAGAGACATTAAGCCAAACAACATTCTCCTCAAGTAAGAACACGTTCAACTTATTATTGTCGCATGTAATACTCGCACAAATATGTTAAGTTCATTGGAACTGGGCATGCCGACTACACTTTGTCAATTTTTTCATGTTTGGTTACTAGTGTTCTTGTTTAGTTCCACATGTGCAACTCCGCGTTTTTGTTTTATCCTGTAGTCCTTGTTGTATATTCATCTGACCGCATCTGCTGTGCTAACACTTGTGTATGTTCTATTTCCTGGTTGATGCCTCTTCCCTTGGAAATTGCTCGTATTGTGTATTAATGCCCGTCTCTCATTGATTCTCTTGTTCAGCTCTGCCGGACACATTAAAGCCACTGACTTCGGAGTTTCAAAGATGATGGAAAAGGACAGAAACGAAGAAATGGGAACAGAGGGAGGAGAAGGAGGGAGAGGGGGAGGAGGAGGAAGGATGGGGAGAAAAGTGAAAACCAAGGAATTGAAAAGGCAGCTGACCCTGAGGCAGAGGGTGATAAAGGGGGAGGAGGTGGGAGTGGAGGAGAGAGAGGGGGAGAGGGCGAAGGAGAGAGGAATGTGAGGGATTTTCAACCTCAGAGGCAGGGTCTGTAGAGGAGAGAAAGGAAGACACGGAGGAACGAAGAGAGGGCGAGGTGGAAACAAAGGGAGAGGAGAAAGTGGACGGAGTGGTGGGAGGAGAGAAGGAAAAGACACCTGAGAAGGAGAAAGAGAAGGAAGGCGAGGAGATAGGTCGTGAGAGCATGACTGTAGAGGAAGGAGAGGACTTGGGCTTGGGAGAGGGGGACGAGGCTAAGAGAAAGGTGTCGTTCGTCGGATCTGCGCACTACCTTTGTCCTGGAGATTGTGAGAAATGAAGAGGTGGGAGTGGGGTGGACTGGTGGTCATTTGGTGTTGTCCTCTATGAAATGATCTCTGGAAAGCGATCCCTGCGATGGACCCACCGGACCACCTTTACTCCTCAAGGTAGACACATGCGAACGCTTAGCTTGCACTTGTTATATTTCCTACGATTCCGCATGTTGATAGTTAGTTGTTAATGACGCATTGCTCACTCGAGCAACCCACTTCTCTACTTTCCTCTTTTATTGCATTGTTATTGCCTATTTTATTTTACTCCTCTCTTGGTCTCCAACACTCTTTTGTTGTGTTCTTATTTTGGCTATTTCTCGCTTCCCGTATACTCTCAATTTGAATTATCTCCGTTGTAGTCGTCTCGTTTCATACTTCTAACATAACATTCTATCTCTCTCCCTCTCTTTCTGACTCGATCACTCTCGTTTATCCGTTCTCCCTTCCTTGATCTCCCTGGGTGATTTGTTTTTCTTTTTCTCTTTCTCTCTCTCTTTCCCGTTCTCTTTCCTTTGTCTTCCCTTCTTTCGTTCTCCCTTTATGTTTATTTCGTTTTACTCTGTAATAGTCGGTGCTAAACAACACCCTGTCCTTCCCCCCTGGGTTTTCCCCTGAGGCAGAGGATCTGATATCTCGTTTGCTGAGTAGGAAGAGAGGGAGGTTGGGCACTTACGCCAGTGACGAGGCGGTGATTCTGTCCCACCCCTTCCCTCTTCCCCTCCTTCCCATGTCTCTGTGTTTGACTCGGAAGCACCTCAAAATTGAGAAGACTCTGGATCTGTTCGAGGGACAGGCGATAAACAGGAGAAGATCTTCCTATGCGGTAGGATTAGAGCTCAATATGGAGCAGTACGAGAGGGGAGAGGGAAAAGGAGAGACAGCGCGAGCTGGGGGAGAAGCAGAGGGAGAAGGAGATGGAGATTGAGAGGGAGAAAGAGAAGGAGAGAGCACGTGCGAGGGAGAGGGAGAGAGAGGCTGTGGAATCTTTGGAGAAGTGGGCTCCTCTTCTGAATAAGGAGGAACGGGTGCTGGCAGCGGGTGAGGTAACGAAAGAGGTGCAAGTGGGGAGGTCCCTTGTTCTCTAAGAAGAGGGAACAGCCGCTCACCTCTCTTCCCTGTTTGCTGTCACGTTGACGGTCGGAAGGTGGAGCTGAGGGGAGTGATCGACCTCTTCTCCGTCGTGTCTGTGTCTGTGCGTAGTCCTCAAGTGGTGAGATTTCTGTGCCAGGAAGAGTGTTCCACCTCACTCGCAGCACCCCTCGTCTTCATCCCCCAGAGAGAAGGGGTGCAGACGGAACTCAAGAGCGAACAGGGGGCTGGCAAGGCGAATGGGGACAGCGATCGATCCAGAGAAAAGGGGAGGGAGCAAGAGGGGAAGAACGAAGACGAGAAGGCGAAAGAAGAGAGAGAAAAGCCTAGTGTTGTGGTCTCTGGGTCAAAGAGTGGAAATATGAACGCACCCTCCGACGATGGAACAGCTAACCTTTCGTCCATTTCATCCTCTCTTCTCTTTCTTCCAACTCTCCTCTCCCTCCGCCCCTTCTTCCTCACCCCCCTCTCCCTCTCACTCTTCTCCCCCTTCCCCTACCCCACCTCGTCCCTCTCCCCTCGGCCTTCTTCGTCGCGTCAACCTCTCCTCTTCTCCCTCCTCAACCTACTCGCCCATCTTCCTCTCTGTCCCCTCCTCTTCTAACACATCTCCCGCCTCTCTCTGGGCCAATGCGGTAGACTCTGTGTTGAGGCAGATCAGGAAAAGGGTAAGGGGGAGGAAGAGGAAGGAAAGAGAGGGGAAAGAGGCAGGATATAGAAAAGAATAGGAAGAGAGGATGTCTTGTAGTTCCCCCTAAACCTCGGGTTGCATGGCCATTTACGCAAGAACAGAATGATATGTGTGTATGTATGTGCACACAGATGAAGTGGTCGTATGTTGGCATCAGTATATACGGATGTGCGTGTGTGTATTATGCAGACGTGTCTGTCACCGTGTCGTGTCTGTATTTGGCTACATGTAGCTAGATGTGAAAGGTGGCTGGTGGTTGATCTGTACAGCTCTATCCCTAATTGGATCGAACCCCGCCCCATGGTTTGATTTGATTGGATTTTTTTCTCCAATGGGTTTTATTTTCTATGATTACTGTATTTTTGTTATTTTGGTTTAGATCTGTTGAAAATGATGAGGGCATAGTTTCCTATGTCTTCTATAGTTATATTTATATGTTATATTTATATTTATGTGTATATTTATATTCTTATTTTTTATTATTATACTTCTACTCTGATATATTTACTCTTTATATTTATACTCTGGTGTTTATACTGTTCTTTTTACTCTTTTTCTCTTTTGATATTTTTTCTTTTGAACTGGAGTCAGGGCTGAGTCCAGGCTGTCTTTCCGATTTCTCTCTCTCTCTCTCTCTCTCTCATACTGCTCTCTCTACTTTTTCTCCGCTGAGGATCCGTCTCCTTTTCCGTTTCATTCTGTTTGAGTCCTACACGTTTCATCACTCTTATCCGCCCCGATCACTATTCTCCTTTCGTAAGTGATTTCTCTCCCTCTCGTTCTATTTTTGTTATTGTTTTTTTTTTTCACATCTATCTTTACTTTTGTGTTTCCTTTCTTTTTTATTTCGAGCTTAGTTTTGAATTTGAAAAACAGTCTTGTGTTTCCTTGACATTCTTTACGAAAGTACGAGACCTTGTTTTTTTTTCTAGGGATCTACATTCTCACATGTACGATTATACCGTTATACGCATACTCAATGAACAGTATGCATGCCGTGTCGAGGAGATATTGATAAGAATAGTATCGAACAATTTAGTGAATGTGTTCGACTTCTAGTCAATCTTTGAAAATCTTGTCTTGCCACACGAGTTGAGCTTCACATTTCAAATATAATGTGTCAATTTATGCTTCCAATTATATAATAAGACTGTATTATCCAATGTTATTTTGTCTCTCCATGTTTTTTTGTATTACATGAGTATCCTTTCAGATAAAATATTATTTATGGCTCTATGACGTGTAACTTCCTACTGCTTGGCAAATGAGAATACGCTGACATAAGGGTGAAGAAGAATATAAAAGGGGAAATATTGAAGTGTGGACAAATGGGCATGTGCATATAGACTAGGCTGGATTAACGGAAGGAAGGGACGCAAGGGTTAATAAAATACTGGGAAGAATCTGCTCCAGCTCGCCCCTCGTATCCTCATCTCCACATTTCCATTCAGTGTTACCTTCCATATGCATGTATCATATTTTAACTCGATTGTGTTGTGTTTTCGTCTTACAATTGTTTTTCTCTCTACCTTTCTGTTTCTGCTTTTGTGTTCCATTTCCCTTGCTTGGAGGCGCACGCATGCTAACCCGTGTTTTCACTCTTTAATTGAAGTATTTCCTTTCCACATCGGGATATCAAAACAATCTCAGCCAGAAGACACGAATCATACAGAGCATGTATCTTTCATTAATTCTATGAGCCAGTATGCACTTTGTAATGTACTATGATGTTTGTTTAAATTAGTCGAATAGTTTCTCCTAGCATTTTGAGAAAAACACGTAGGGCCATATAAAATAAACAGTCCAGGAAATGGTTTTAAGCATGGCACGTTCATTATACTATTTGATTAAAATACGGGTTTATATCGAATCTGTTTTCAAGTCACACGGACAAGAAGAACGACATTATCAAATGTTGCATTGACATTCTAAGTGAGAGGAAAAATGAACCAGTATTGACGAAATCTTCTCCTGTCAAACAGGGCAAAACCAGCAAAGACCTGTGAAACAACCAAGTAATTTGTAGCGAAAAAAACAAACGTGTCGGTTTACACGTGCAGTTTGCTAACTTTAGAATTGGTTATACTTTGTGCAAGTTTAGAGTTTCGAAAAAGACAAGGAACGAATTTTTCTTTCTTGTTTCTATTCTTTTTTTTTCCTCTAAAACTCTTTTATATATACAACAAATCTACTTGAAATGGTATCGAAGTTATGGTGGATCCGCGGGGATTTGTGTGGGTTAATTAGTTCCTTTGTGGTAAGTCCTTATAAAGTTTATTTTGAAAGTAATTGGAGAAGATTTGTGTGTGTTTTTGTATTCTTTCCCTCCCACTCATCACCTCATCATAGTCGTCATAGCATACAGGTGATACACATATCCGGCGGAAGACGTATGTATTCCTGATGATATATATGTATATGAAACGATGCATGACTTGTGTAGACTGTGTTCTTGTTGTTGTTTGCTCAGTACGTGGAAGTGAAGATTGTGATCCTTCCGTGGAAGGGTTTCTCCTGGCACGTCATCTTCTATACAGCCAGCACAATGTTGGCGCTGATCGCTCACTGCTAGGGCTCAGTTCAGGAGCCCTGGGGTGGTTCCTGATTGGTTAGTCCCCCCTGAGATCGAGAGGAAGTATCTGGTGACTGCCCCTCCGAAGTCAGGTCCTCGTCCCCGAAGGTGTGTAAGCAGTGCAGGAGGATCAAACCGAAGCAAGCGTATCACTGCTCGATCTGTGGAAGGTGTGTGCTGCGCATGGACCACCACTGTCCCTGGGTCAACAATTGCGTGGCAGTGAGGAACCAGAAGGACTTCATTTTGTTTCTCGTGTACACCGCTGTCTGCTGTATTTACTCTGGAGTGTTGCTCGTCTTTCGTTTCTTAGGATGCACAAGAGAGGGAAGATCATGCGACATGACCACGTCACACACCGCTCTGTGTGTAGTCAACTTTGTGGAGGCGTTAGTGTTCGGAGTGTTCGTTATAATCATGATGTTTGACCAGTTGTCCGCTATATTTCAATGCGCAGTTGATGGAGAGTACGGGCCGTGCATGAGCAGATGGGAGGGAATAGTACAGGTATTTGGATCGTCTTTTGGGTTGGCATGGTTCTTCCCCTTCGGTGGCTCTGATATGCATGAAGAGATACTCAAGGCAGACGTGGAGGAGGGGAGGAGAAGTGCGGAGAGGTCAGTTAAGAGTCTGATCGAATACGTGGAGGGGATGTGGAGGAAGGAGAAGGAGAAAGAACAAGAGAGGGGGGGGGGGGGCTTTGATAGGGGTAGAGCGATGGAAAGGGGTGCGGAAAGGGCAGTGATGAAAAAGCGAACAGGAGAGATGGGGGACAGGAGAAGGAGGGGGCAGGAAGAAAGGATGGGGAGGGGATGGGAGGGAGGAAGGGGTTGGGAGGGAGGAGAGAGACGATGGGAGAGGGCTCACTTCTGACTCAGACTCATCTGATGAGTCTGACTCAAAGGAGTGGATTAGCGATGATGAGTGGGAAAGAAAGCTGAAGGGAGAGAGCAGTGTAGAGAAGAGGAAGAACAGGGCAAAGGGAGAGGTAAAGACTGGAGAAGACAAGGGAAAGAGAGAAATGGGAGGGGAAGAGGGAAGGAAGCGAGGGAGGTTAGGGCGAATGTTGAGGCAGTGGGAGGGAGGGTGGATGAGGGTGCGGATGGGAGAGTGAAAAGGAAAGAACTTGGTCAAGTGGGAGTGAGAAGGATAGGGGGAAAGGATTGGAGTCCAAGGGGAGGGAAAGGGAAAGGGAAAGGGAAAAGAGTGTGCAGAGGCAGAAGAAAGAAAAGCTGATGCCAGAAGGAGGGGATGAGAGGGTAGCTGTGGAAAGAAAAGGGATCGAAGGAAAAGAACGAAGGCAGACTAAGCGGGGAGCTGGGCAGAGATGGGACGAAGAGGAAGGAGAGGAAGGGAAGGAAGTACGGAGGGAGGGGGGGGCGGAAGAGAAGGGGGGAAAGGAGAATGGGAGGGAAAGAAGGAAAAGAATTATGTAGGGATCTTGAGGAAGCGAGCAACAGTCTTGTGTTGTAGAAATCAGTAGTCTTTTGTTGCTGAGGCCAGCAGCCCCTTTTGTGTGAGCGTAGAAATCTTTTTTCGTATCCCCTTCTTACTCTTCAACAAATAGCAATATTTATTGTTCTCAACTGAGCTCTCAAGTCCTCTTTTTCTCATCCGTTCGAGAGCACTCATATGTCCACTCGACGTATCCCTCTTGGTCAAACAGCATCTCTTCCTCTCCTCCTCTCCTCCTCTCCTCCTCTCCCTCTCCCCCTCTCCTCTCCTCCTATCATACCCTCTCTTGTCTTGTTTTCTTCTTCTCTTTTCTTCTTTTGTTGTCACTTTCCTTCTGTTATTCTTATTTACACTAGTTTTATTTATTTTCCACTCAAACGTCGCTGCTATACCATCCGTTTTCCCTCTACCCTTCCCTCTCCTCTCCTGTCCTCTCCTCTCCTCTCATCTCTTCTTCCTGTCCCCCTCCTTCTCTCCCTCTCCCCTCTCTCCATCAAACCGAACTATTTTCTGATCGTGTTCTTAACGTGTGATCTTACTATTGGTTATGTCTATGCATGTTCTACTATTTTCTTTTTTTTTATTTCTGCTCGTTTACTGTAAAAGATGTCCTTTTTATTATCGTTCTCTCTTTCGGCTACTTTAGTGTTCTTGTTTGTTTTGTTTGTTTGTTTGTTTTTTTTGTATTTCATCGTTTCTATCACTATAGTTTTCTTCTTAACAAGTCCCCTATTTCTTATTCCTTAGAGAGTTGTCTTTTCTACTTTCTTCTTCTTTTTTTTTTTTTTCATATCCTTTATTATATTGTTTACTCCTTATTTTATTTAAGTCTCTCTCTATTATCCCTGGTATTTCCCCTACATCTTCACCCTTCTTAAGCCCTGTCTCTTTCTCTTACTTCGCTCTATTTCTCGTTTTCAGTTGTATGCTAAGTCAGTAAACTCCACTTATTGTTATTATTATTATTGAACTATAACTTGCTGTATTATTTAACTACCGCCATCTGATTCCCATCACTAATGTTTGTTGTCTCCGAATCCAAGCAGACAGGGTAAATGGGCATTGCGTATTATACACGTATATGTATATTGTGCATTGCATTTTTTTGCATCGACAATCATGTATCGGCGATCTCTTTTGCCAGCAGTATGCTATTTCGTAAGTTTATTTGTTGAATAAACTGGATTGTATATAAAACTAACCACGCGCATTGGGCCACATAGGATACAAGTGATATGCATGACATAAATGTATATGTACTAACTAAAAGGATAAGAGACCCACTCCTTCGGACTGAAAAAGCGATAAGCAAGCGGAATAAATATGTGTTACACACTAGTGAACACTGAGTTGTAAGACGATCGAAGCTCACCGAAGCTAACCGGAGCTAACCGAATGATTGAATTACTCAACGAGACAGTGCGCTCACCACATGAACCTAGCTATCGAACCGTCGGGCCAAAGGAAGGGCTTGTGGAGGAAAGTGTGGAGAAGAAGTGCATTGAACAAAACGAGTAGGAGGAGGTGGATGCCGTAGGAAAGGAGAGTCGTGACCCGAGATGAAAGGGGAAGGGAATAGAAGGAAAGGGCAGGTGAGTCAAATAGGGGCGAAGCGGTGGCGAGTGGAGTCAGGAGTGAAGGGGAAAGGGACGAACGAGAAGGAGAAGGGGAAGAGAGGGAAGCAATGGAGGGAGAGGGAACGGGGGAGGAAGGGGAGATCAGCGAGAGGAAAGATGCTTTTGAGAGAAGGGAGGGGGAGAGAACGAAGATGGGAGAATGCAATGCCACGAAGAGAAAAGGGACGATGTAGTAGCGAAACTCTATGAGGGGAGAGGGGGCTAGGGAAAGGACGCAGCAGACCCAGAAGAAGAAGACCTGGAGGGGGTGGAGGGGCGAGAGCAGGAGACATTTAGAGATCGAAAAGATTGAATACACGTAAAGGGGGAGGAGGGCTGTACGGAGGACGGAGTGTCGAAGGACGTATCTCCAGAGGTAGAAGGGGTAGTGTCGGTTATCTGCAAGGAGGAAAGGGTGTGACTGAGTGAGGAATATAACTGAACTGAGCAGGAGAGCAGAAATCAACAGCAACGCACTCAGTCCGACTACGTTGAAGGAGGATGTCAGAGAGGAGGGAGTGGGGAGATGGAGAGCTACGAGAAGGTGCAGGGGAGGGAGCAGACGGAGTGGGAGAAGCATGGGAAGAGGAGCAAGGAAAGGAAGAGGGGGTATGCGTGATGATAGACTGTTTGATGAATCGAATAAAAGAATGGAGAAAGAGCAAGTGTGTGGAGAAGGGGAGGCAGAAGAGGGCGGAGGAGAGTGATAAATATAGCACCTGGGGGAGGTGTGCTGACGCTGAGTGGTTCTGTTTGTCCCCCACTACGATACCTTTGTTGATGACTACAAACGCACAGAACGACAGGATGCACCCAATGGGGACCGAGTAGCGTAACAGGAGGGAAAGGAAGCGACGGAGGCAGAAAAAGATGAGCCCTCTCAGTTCAATGTATAACGAATATAGCGATAGGTCAATCGAACTGTCACGCCCACCCTCCACACAGCATTCCCTCTCTTCCCTGTTCACCTCCTCTGCTTTCTCCTCCTTTTCTCTAGTCTGCTTCTCCCTTTGCAATGTCTCTTGCTTCCTCTTCGCGCTCCTTCTCTTGGTCACTCCACTCCCTCCTCCTCCTTTCCCACTCCTCCTTCTCCACCCCCTTTCTGCACTAGTCCCTCCCTGTCGCAGCCCCCACCCCCTTGCTCTTCCTTCCTCTTCTCCCTCTCGTAGTCTCTGACAACTGAGAAAGATAGTGTGAACAATACCCAGATCACGTTTGTCTGACGACACAGTATCGAGAGGGCGGAGGAGAGGCCCCAGAGGGAGGGTGAAGACCCTCGCAGCATGAGAAAATAGGAAAGGAAGACAAATAGGACGGAAATAGAGTCCGTATAGAACAAAAACTGGGTGAAGAAGTAAAAGGGAACCAAGGATGCATTTAATGCCACGAACAAACGCATCCACAACGGAGAACCACGTAGACGCAGACCTACGATGCCAATGAACACTGAGAAAGCTAGACATGCGATTAGGACGTTGATTGAGCGAAGGGAGGACGTGGAGCAGAAGGCCTGGGACAAGTCATAGATGGATTGAGTCTCTGAAGTGGAAGACTCTGAACTTATAAACGGAACACTAACGGACAATGCGCGAAACAAAGTACTATTCTCATTGATGCCTATCTTCAGCAGACATTCGTGCATATAGTAAGCAATGTACGCAAGCGAATTCACCACGGCCACAGACGCAACGTACAACCCTGGGAATGTTGTGATTTTGTTGTCCCACTCGCTCCAACGACCTAAGCAATACCTCTGTGTTTGGGTCACGTGAAAGATCTCATCCTACGAACAGATAGTATTGCATGCAGTGTGTGTGCAACCAAGTTGATTAATGAACCTTCGGTGAAGAGACAGACAGCAATGGTGGCATGTGTTGCGTTGTCAAGATAAGAGGGTTCAATGCATTTTCCTACCATATATGACTCCGGTACTTGGAGATTTACATAAAATACTACAAGAAACAGAGCAAGGGAATACAAAATGCAAACCACTATGTGTGTATAGTGTGCATATCTCGTCCCCATCGCCAGAGACTGTTGATTCTAAGAGTAAAAGGTACACACGCAGACTTCAAGTTGATTAAAAAATGTAAAAATGTCAAAAACTAAAAAACAAAATCATAGATTGATTAATGCGAAGTGCGTAATTATGCAGATAAATATGTTTTATTCATGAAAAGAGGTGAAGAGACGAAATAACAAGTAAATATGCATAGTAAATTAAAGGATGGAGTTCTTCTGACAAACAAACAGTAGTTAGATTTTTTGAGGGGTGAGAAGAAAAAAAGAAATACCAATGTTTTTTCAAATCACAAGTGTGAATACTTTGTGTGCTTATTTCCTTGCGTGTATCGCCAAAGAAGTGAGAACTGGGTATACCTGAGACGTGTGTCCATTTTTTAACGCATTGAGTGCACTATCCCTTGACAGTTTTTAACGCAGAAACGAGTCAGCTTAACAAGCTACAAGACGACACAAAAAACAAAGTTGCAAACAGTGCGCCAGAAGACCCTTTGATCAGACTTTGTTTTGTTAAAGAAACAAACAATGACTAAGGGTTTACGTCAGTATCCTAAGCACTCGCTAATTGGTATGGTATAGTTATTTGTTATGAGTTAATTTTATGCGTTGTTGAGCCAGATATGTTACTGCACTTCATTTTAATTCTCTTTACAAAACTAGTTGAAAAAGACGCAAGTGTTGTGTGTTTTCTATTTCCCCGTTATTCTGACATCATGAACTGCTGCTACATTTGATGGTTGCGTAAAACGGACCGCAGGGCATGGGAGTTATGGGTGTGTGTACTTGTCTGAACTCCCTGATGGGACTCCAATTGTTTTGAAGGAAATTGCCTTGACTGAGGTAGGTTTCTTCTGTTTCCATCCTCGACCATTTGAGCAGATTTGCGTGTGTGTTATTTTTGTATGTGTTTATGTGTGCGTCCCATTTGTTGACGATAACCCTGTACCACTTAGTATTTCCTAACGCTTTATGGTTTCATTGTTTTTCGCTTGTTTTCCCCAGAATGCCCAATCCAGAGAAATAGCTTTGGGAGAGGCTCATTTGATGCAAACACTCGAACACCCCAACATCGTCAAGGTCCTTGACGTGTATGAGTCGGATGAACGCACTGTTACAATTGTCATGGAGTACGCCGCAGGGAGGGACTTATCAGTTCGAATCGCTCAAAGGAAAAAGCAAAGGAGGCACTTTTCAGAGAAGAGAGTTTTGTTCTGGGCCATTTCACTCACTCAGGCACTCAAGTACCTGCACATGCACAAGATCCTCCACCGAGACATCAAGTCTGCGAATGTTCTGCTAACAAATAAGAACGTGGTGAAGCTAGCAGACTTTGGAGTGGCTCGTCAGATGGACAACACCCTTGATAACGCCAAGACTCAGTGTGGAACACCATTCTACCTGTCTCCTGAGCTAGCCAAGAGCCAGCCCTACGGATACAAGAGTGACATGTGGGCGTTTGGAGTGGTGTTGTACGAGTTGTGTGCGTTGCAGAGGCCGTTCAAAGCGGACAACCTGCTTTCTTTGGTGAGGTTGATTGTGATGGAGCCCCACACTCCCCTTGTCAGTCTCCCCGGAATGGCCCAGGTCTACTCCAAACAACTCAGCGATCTCATCGACGCTCTGTTGAGCAAGGAACCGAAGGACAGACCCAGCGTCTATGAAACCCTTGCTCGGCTGAGAGACATCGATGAAAATACAGGGTGGACTGACGACGAAACACTTGAGCTCACATTGAAGAAGGGGGATGGGGATGGAAAGGGAGGAAGGAATAGAAAGGTATGGGACATCGGTGCTAGGATGCAGAACTCTGTGGACGAGGAGGACGAGGACGAGGACGAGGGGGAGACAGAGGGCATCAGAATGTGGACTCGTTAACTGCAAACACAATCACTTCAGAGACCGAGTGGGACGATGAAGAACGCAGGAGGAAGGAGGCTGAGGGGGAAGAGGAAGAGGAAGAGGAAAGGGAACGCGAGAAAGAGAGGGAGAGGGAGAGGAAGAGAGAGAGGGAGAGGAAGAGGGGGTCTGTGGGAGAATCAAGTGGAGAAGGGGACGGAGATGAGTGCGATACGGGGTTCGTGATGGACGTACAGAGAAATGATTTGAGACAGGGGTCTGTGGACCTGGACGGAGGACTCTCCTTCGCCTCCTCATCCTCATACCTCCCCTCATCCTCTCTTCTACCCTCTTCCCTCCTTCCTTCCTCCGGTGCCCCCTCCTCTGTTATCCCCTCCTCTTCCTCTTCCTTCTTCTCATCCGAGTCAAAGTCAGTGGAAGAGGAGGCGGAGGAAGAGGAAGAGGCGGAGGGGCAAGGAGACGGGGAGGGGAGGGGGCAGACACAGACGCAAACGTCAGTGGCCTTGGTCTAGGTTTGATGAAGCTCTCGCTGACGAGGAACGAGGATCTTTATGATGCATATGATGATGAAGAGGTGTATGAGGGAGAAGATTGGTCAGATGATGAAGAAAAGGAGGAGCAGGAGCAGGAGAGTGAAGTTAAGGGGGAGGAGAGTAAGAAGAAGCAAGACGATGAGAGGAAGAAGAGAGAGGAGACGGAGCGGAGGGAGAAGGAAGAAAAAGAAAAGGAGAGGGCGCGGGAAAAGGAGGAGAAGGAGAAGGCGAGAGAGGGTGAGAAGCGAGAACGAGAGAAGGCAGAGAGAGGAGAGGAATATATAGATGACTTTGAGGACGATGTGGTTTTGGGCAAGAACGACGAGCGACTGGAGGGAGAGGAAAGGAAGAAAGCTGTTGACATTAACAAACTAAGGTATCTTAGGGGAAGGAGGATCGTCCACTCGGCTGGGAGGAACAGGCCCCTCTCAGGACCAGGAAGGCCGCTTCTCTCTCCAACTCCTCCTTCACTCCCGTCTCCCCATGCGCAACCACACATAAAACTCTTCCCCTTTGCTCAGCAAACCGCATCTTCTGCCCTTTCTCCCTCTCACTCTCCCTCGCCCTCTCCTGCACCCGCATCCTCTTCATCATCATCATCTTCCTCCTCTTCAATCGCCACTTCATTCATGGTGAACGTAGACTCCCCTGCTGCGACCCCATCCAACCTCTCTGCCTCTGTTTCTCCCTCTCCCTCTCCTTCTCCCTCTGTTTCCCCTACCCCGTCTTCCGCTCCTCCATCTTCCCAACCCTCTCTGTCTCCCGGAGTGTTTTCGTTCGTTCCCACTCCTCCTGTGGATCAAGTCCGACCTTCTTCTGGAAGGCCTGCTTCTTCTAATAGAAGGAATTCGCACGCTCAGCCAGCAGATAGGGAAAAGGAAAGGGAAAAGGAAAAGGGAAAGAGGGACAGAGAAACAAACAACATCCAATCTCCCTCTCCCAACCTCAATCCCTCCCCACCCCCGTCTTTTTCCCCCTCTCCCTCACCCTCTTCTTCGTCATCCAGAACAGGATCTGCCTCTAGGTCTCGCCCCAACTCAGGAGTGGGGGGAGGACAGAAGAGAGAAGACGGTGGAGCTGGCGATAGCGGCGATATCTCTGACCCCTCTCTCGCCCTCACTCCCCTCTCTCCCTTTCCCTCCTCCTCTCCCTCTGCCCTTGGGCCTATCATGTTTGGGCTGGGATCAACGCATTCTCCAGCGAACAAAAACAACAACAACGCCAACTACAATGAGTATGCATACAGCAATAACAATAACTACGGAGTGGGGTCGAAGGAGGATGGAGCCATCGGAGCTCAGGTAAGCCAAGGAGGAATGGGAGGAGGAGGAGTGGAAGCAGGTGGTGTTCCTCCTTCTCTTCTCCACCAACTTTCTTTCCAAGACGGAATTACAACGCACATCGATCCACATGCATTCAATGTCGTCCAGCAAGAGTCTATTGCTCAACAGCAACAACAACAACAACAGCAACAACAACACATACAAATGCAGATGCAACAACAGCAAATGCAACAACAACAGATGCAGATGCAGATGCAGATGCAGAACCAGTATGTGATGCAGCAAATGCAGATGCAGCAACAGTTAAGCATGCAGCAACAACAACAGCATCAACTCATACACTCGATGGTTCCTCCTCAAAATGGGATGCCGATGTATAACACTCAACAACAACAGCAGCAGCAGAATGCGGAGGAGCTTCTGACCCCTGCGGAAAGGGCAAAGAAGAGGAAGGAGGCCCAAGCACTAGAGAGAGAAGAAGTGCTGAGGAATGCGGTCAAGCATACGATGGAAGAAAACAAAATACAGAGGGAGGCACGCAGGAACTTCAACATAAACGGTGCGGGGGAGGTGTTGTGGGCTCATCTAACAACAACAACAACAGCATTAACAGCAATGGCAACGGAAACGGCAACGGCAAGAGCTACTCCCCTAGTCCTTCGTCTTCTTCTCTGATTTCGTCTCTCTCGGAAGCATATGGAACGCCTTCGTACCATGGATTCACGAATAACAACAGTGGCAACAGCATGCACATGAACAGCGGGTATTACCCGTCCTCTGGGTCTAGGCCAGGATCCTCCTCCGCCCCTCACCTGCCCCCTACTCCCCTACTGGTCCTTACTCTTCCCCTGCGCCGTATTCTCCTTCAGGATACACCAACACGACCTCTGGAAGCAATGCGAACTACAACAGCAACTACTCTAGCCATAGCTACGGTTATGGAACGTCGGCAAATGGGAACTATGGAGAGGGCCCTTCCTCTTCCCCCTCCTCCGCATCGTACGGATATGAAGGAAACGGACTGACCTCCCTAGATTACCACAATGGGGAGTATCTCGATCACTATGCCAACGCTCAAGCCTTCTCTGGAAATATGAATGCACACGGAGGGGGGCTGAACGTTATGTACAACGCGTTTACCTCCCCTAGAGACAGAGTGGGGTCAGGGAGGTCCCAGAACCCTCCTTCCTCCTCGATCCCCTCTTCTTCATCCTACGTCAACAGACAGACTTCGGGTGGGTCTGTCTCACGCCAGCCATCTCTCGCCTCCCGCCCCTCTCAATCATCGGAGGAGCAGGAGCCATTGCGGTCACCTCGCGTATTTCCCAGTCCCACGTGCCATCCCACTACGACAGCATCTACTCTCCCTCTAAGGGAAAACCCCTCAGTGGACGCTCTAGGAAGGGATCCTACTCCCCTCAGACTGGGTCCCCAACCTCCGTCTCTGCTCTCGCGGGTGGAATCCTCCCTGCTTCTGCCCTGACCCCCCTCGTTGGCTCCCCTGCTGTTGTACATCAAATGAACCAGTCCTACGACTTGAACTCGAACGACAGTCTCGGCTCACTCGCAAATTACCACTACAAGCAACGCGGAGGAAGTGGAAAGAACACTGCCCATGGGGGAATGTATGATAGAGACAGAGAGAAGGACAGAACGTGTGGAAAGCCTGTGCTCGATGGAAACAAGCCTAGACCCAGAACAGCGGAGAAGAAGTCTGTAGTATAGAGTGAAGAGTAGAGTAGTGTTAACGAATATTTATTGCTTAGTAGCGGTTGTATCTTGCATTAGTATCCTTCCCTCACAGCCATTCTTTTCATTTCTATTCTTGTGTACTATATTTTGTTGATTTCGTTATTCCTTTATTCCTTTGCAGGCCATGATCCTGAATGATGATGTTCATCCTTTATTGCTTGTTTATAATGTACTTTTCCTATACTTTGTATCACCAACTAATCTTGTTCGCCTATTTCAATGATTTCTGTTTTTTTTTTTTTGTAGTGTCCGTTTTTGTATTTGTATTTGGATCTCAC
Organism: Drosophila quasianomalipes; assembly: GCA_035043665.1. Lineage (NCBI taxonomy): Eukaryota > Metazoa > Arthropoda > Insecta > Diptera > Drosophilidae > Drosophila > Drosophila quasianomalipes. Next base: position 100,015 of record JAWNMU010000140.1, on the reverse strand, counting down.
TCCATGTGCTTTATTTGTGTTTTACTAGTTTTGTGTTGATTATATTTTTTCCTTGAATGTAGTATTTGTTTTTATTTTCGTTTTTTGTTGTGTATATCGTATATATTTACAAATGTATGTGTATACGTGTGTGTATATTCAACTATAGCTATCATTCATTCAAACCAACATTCCGCGATATTGTGTGCATGGACTAATGCTTCGTAGAATACTAGTGTTCGCTATTTTAGTACTAATAATAAAGCATATAGCTAATGCAACGTAAATGTGCCCTCTTTACTTTTTTTGTTTCAGTCCCTCTTAGAATTATTTTTCCAACCGACAATTTATTGAAAAATAAAAGCTCTTAACAGCGTAACTGTAATGACGAAGAGTTTGAACGAAAGAAGCAAAAGTGCATACTGACCGCACTTTGAGCATGATGGAACGAGCATATTGGAAGGTTCACTACTGCACATTAACGCAAATGTAATTTGTGTTTTATTAGATAGAAAAGGTCCTGGGTTCTAAGACAGCACGTGTAAGGAGGCATTTTTTTTTTCATAACTGATAAAAAAAAAAAAAAAAAAAGCAGAAGACATAATGGAAACATTCAAGAGACTGTAAGAGATTGAAGCGGACAGTCGTGTACAACGGGAGCAATGAAATATTGCTTTGACTGCAGAGAATCCTAGTATGCCTTCTTTCAAAGAGAGGGATGTTGAGGTGTTGTGTTGTGTTGCATTGAGTGCAGGTAAAAGCTTACGCGCTACGCATTGTGATGCTACCCTAGACCGGTATTTCTACAAAGAAAAATTGAAAACCAAGCACATGCTGCACCTCATACAGCAAAACTCTACCTCCAAAAGCAGGAGCAATTAAAAATATGCAATAAATCATCCCAGCATATTGCAAATAAAAACTAAATACACTGGCAATAGATAGAGGAGAAAAACCACAAAATAAATACTAAACCAAACAAAAATCACTCTCGAGAACATGCAAAAAGAACGATTGCCGTCAAAAATACAAGCAAAACAAATTAACGACAACACAAAATATAAATGAGGAAGGATAAAGATTCGAACTCTTTTTACCTCCCTTTGCGCCTATATACATATATCTCTATCTATACATAGAACTGAAGGGGTCAAAAAGTATTGAACAAAAAAAAAAAAAAAAGCATGTGTTCGAGAAACTAGTTGAAATGAAATGAATGAAATCTATGAATACGATAATAAGAGGGCAAAGAACTAATCCACAGTGACAATAAATAAATGAATTGATGAAACGAACACGGAGAAAGCAAGACGGAGCGAAGGCGGTAGGAAATATTTACAAAAATGAAGAGAATGTTTAAAGAGACAGACTGTTCACAACGTAGTCTATCTATGTATTAGTTCACGTATAGCGTAATTGTTATATAGTGTAGTCGAGCCAAAGCTTAGTCTATGTGCAGTAAAACCTTTTCTATGACACAGTCCCTCCCCCTACAGCTTCGACTTCGGGAACCAGTCCAAAGATCTAGAGACAGCCTTGTGCCACTCAGCAAGCATTTGCTCCCTGGGAAACTCGTTCTCAGGTGCAAACTTCTCGAATGCAGGGCGTTGGGTCTCCTCGACGGGAGAAGCAGGGGAAGAGGAAGAAGTGGCGGTGGGAGAAGAGGAAGAGGGGGAGGAAGGGGCAGTAGAAGCGGAAGAGGGAGAAGAAGGGGAAGAAGGAGAGGGAGAAGGAGACGAGCTGTCACGTTTGTTTTTCATGGAGGTAGAAATAGCTCCTATGTGGTTGGGCGCGGTAGCAGGCATAGGGATGGGTTGGAGAGGTCCGTCCTCTCCCACTGCGGTGATTTCGGTTTCCTTCATCGTATACACACATCCCATCAGGTCATCCAAGTCCTTCCAGAACCCCACTCCTTCTGCCAGTCCCGCAGCAAAAGCAGCCCCCAGAGCGGTGCGTTCGTGCATGTAGGGTCTGATGACGGGGATGTTGAGAAGGTTGGACTGGAACTGGCAGAGGAGGCTGCTCTTGGTCATTCCTCCGTCCACTTTAAGCGACTGGATCTTGATTTTAGAGTCAATCTGCATTGCCTCGATCACATCCCTCGTCTGGTACACCGCAGCCTCCAGCGCGGCCCTGCAGATGTGTTGTTTCGTGGCATATCTAGTGAGTCCGACGATCGTTCCTCTAGCATCATCTCTCCAGTATGGCGAGAGGAGACCGGAAAAGGCAGGGACGAAGTAGACTCCTCCGTTGTCCTTGACTTGGTTGCACATCAGATCGAACTCGTGGGGGGTACTGAACAGTTCCATATTGTCTTGGAGCCAAGAGACAGCTGCTCCTGCGACGGCAACAGATCCCTCGAGTGCGTAGTTGCACTGCTTCTTTGGTCCCAGATGGAACCCCACAGTAGACAAAAGACCTGTCTTAGATCTCACAGGGGTAGCTCCTGTGTTCATCAGCATGAAGCATCCTGTTCCGTATGTGTTCTTGGCGTGTCCCTTGTGGACGCAGAGCTGTCCGAGCATCGCAGCTTGCTGGTCTCCGATGACCCCAGACACGGGAACTCCCTTGAGAGGACCCGAGCTGATTCCGCCCAACACCTCACTGTTCGTCCTTATCGTCGGAAGCACCTGCATCGGAATGTCCAACTTCTTGCACATAGTGTGGTCCCACTGCCTTGTGTGTAGATTCATGAGAAGCGTTCTGCTGGCGTTGGTAACGTCAGTGGAGTGTATTCCTCCCTGAGGTCCTCCTGTGAGGTTCCACACAATCCACGAGTCCACCGTTCCTACCAACGCAGTCCCCTTATCCACCGCATCCTGCACCGCATGCACATTATCCAACAGCCAGCGAAGCTTGATCGCTGAGAAGTATGTACTGATGGGGAGTCCTGTGATCGCGATGAATGCTTCTTTGCTTCCGAATTTTGTCTCCCAAGTCTGACACAGCTGCTGCGTCCTCAGGTCTGCCCACACCACTGCGTTGTGTAGAGGCTCTCCCGTATTTTTATCCCACACAATCAACGTTTCTCTCTGGTTTGTCACTCCAACTGCAGCAACATCTTTGGGCTAGCATATCCAAAAATAAAATGTGAATATATGCAAAGCATTAGCATTGAAAAAATAGTAAATCAAACAACATCAAATCAAAAACACACAAAATACGAAAAACCGAATAGCTAGAAGAGCTAGAAATAATCCAGGTAAACAACATGACTTACGTCAACGTCCTTCATAACAGTGTTAATGCATTCGTAAATAGTCGCCATGATCATTTTGGGGTCTTGTTCTTGCCATCCTGGGTTGGGGAAAGTATTGGGCAAAGACACCTGGTGGACATGCGCCAACTCTCCACGCTTATTAAACAAGATGAATCGACTTGAAGTCGTTCCTTGGTCAATAGCTCTGGTTTTCATATGATAAAGTGCGCATTAAAATTAGGTGTGGTTTTTAAAGGGCAGTTTAACTTTTATAAGCCATTTGTAGTGCAAGTATGTGTTACAAAACGTTTCCTTTCGCAGAATTTAGGGCATGAAATTACAAAACAATATCACAGATATCAACAGAATATTATGAATACTGTGATTATGTTTAACGGTTGTATTAAAATATACTCCAGGCAAATATAAACGCTAGACACTATCATTGACAAATTCTCCTTTGCTTAAATAGAATTTGTCTTTCTGTGAGGATGCAGGTTACATAATGAAATGTTGCTCATCACAAAAATAAACTTACCCTATGTACTTCGGCATACTTTATCTACTTGCCGTAATTAAGGTGCAGGGATAGCTTGTAAACAGGGGTTTTCAATTCCTTTTCACACATTATTTTTTTCTGCTCTGACAAGTGGGCTAGATTTTTTTGAAATTCCACGCAAAAAAGATATTTTTGTAAAGTGCAGAAAACTATGTTTTCATGTATATAACAAGTACACACTTGAGTGATCATTGTTTTTTGTAAACATGATACTTGAAGTGTTTTGCACATTAAAAGCTATTTTTATTTGTCCGCTATACTTATGGATTTATCGCACATTAAAGGCAATGTCTACGTTTTGAAGAGATTTTTAAAATATGGGGAAACGTAGACCAAAAGTTTGAGTTCCATGCCACCATCGGAGAATAAAGAAGTGGGTCATTGTCATTTGATAGTCGTATGCAAACGTAATTAGTATATCTCATGATATATTAGTTTTTATTTTCATCTATGTTGAAATTATTTCGACCATATATTTCCTTCTTTTTCTTTTTGTTAGCTCATCCTTCTTACCGGTCAGCGAAGTTCATGCTGTTTAAATTAGAAATAAATATGAATTCCAGATAAAACTGTTCGCAAGAGAAGATGACCATATGCAAGTGTTATTGCTGTTAGAATGGAATGTATGGACTTTCTTTCATATTGTGTGGATTTATTACACGAACTGTAAAGGCGTTGCATACATAGCTTCCTAAGTGTTGTTTAATGTTGCTTGCTGTGTGTGGTTTCCGGGCTTGAAATCGTCTATCCGGATTGCATATTTGTGGGTAAGATGTTGAGATACTGCATATATACTGTGGATGTTTAAATAAGAGAACTGTGTACGATACAGGAGTTAATTAGTTTGTTTAGTTTACTTTCCTGTAGAACTCACCAAACAACGTGTGCATCGAGCATCAATCTGAGGCATACATCACTGGGTTATGTTCTCTTCGCAACCTCATACTTATTATGCCTTCGAAGATATGATGTTAAATGGAATTTGCCATGTTTAGTAAAAGATATACGAACAAGGTTTAGAATAGAAAAGAAAAATTGAAAGATAAATTGTGTGTATCACGCATTGCATTAGGTTCAAATGCAGCCAGCACGTATTATTGGTTGACCAATACAAAAGCCTCCAGTAAAGACAAAAAGGAATCATCAAAAAAGAAAAAGAAAAAAAGGGGGTAGGGATGAGTAAACAAGATAAAGGAAAGTAAAAGAAAAAAATTGAAAGTGAAAAAGAAAGACTACGGTATACAATAAATAAATAAAAACGATGAATATGTTTAGCTGTAAGTTAAGGCATAAAACGTGCGTGCAAGGATGATAAAGACAGAAATTGTTGTACAAGGCTTGATCGGATACAGAACTGCAGGGGCAGACCCTTCCACATATCTACGTTCATCCCATATGCTATACTGAATACCAGCGTCACATTTTCCAAAACAGACAAGAGTAGACTGGACTGATACTCAATTAACTAGTACCCATCCCCCAAGTCGTAGTCCTCCTCGAAGTCGTCGTCGTCGCTGTCTCTCTCTCCGCGAGCCATCATCCTCCTCTGGCCGTAGAACTCTCTCTCCTCCTCTGGCCTGTATACGTCGAACTCATCATCCCCGTACCTCTCTCTTCTCCTCTCACCCACACCGTACCCATACCCCTCATCCTGGTCGTCCTCAACTCTGTCCCCCCACTCCTCTCCTTCGCTTCTGTCGGGGTCTTCGTCGGGATAATCCATTCCCTCTGCTTCACTCTCCTCATCCGAGTACTCCTGCAGGTCGTCTCTCCTCCTCCTCATAAACCAAGTCGTCTCCGAACGCAACGATCATATCTCCTGAGTGAACGAAAGACACCTCGACCGGGTAAGGCCCTAGATCTCCTTCTCGCTCTCCCTCTCCCCCCGCCCCCACTCCACTACCCCCCACGAAAGAAAACGGGCGGAGGTCTCCTCCTTCTGCAGGAGAGCATGGGGGAGCTGAGCAAGAGCCTGAAGAAGACGAGTAAGGGTGAGACGCAGGGGGTGGAGAAGAAGAAGACTTATGAGAGGGGGAGCACATGTCTGGTTCTTCGTATACGTCATAGAGGTCATACACGTACTCATCGTCGTCCATCGCCTCCTCCTTCCCCTCGCCCTGTCCACTCTGTTTTTTATCATTCTCCCTCTCCCTCTCCCTCTCCCTTTCCCTCTCTACGTCATCAGCCTCCCTCTGGAGCCGTTCCAATCTCTTCCTCTCCGCCTCCTCACTACCATAGTCAATCTCTTTTATCGATCCTAGCATGGAATCTAGCTCTGAGTCCTCAGAACTTACCCACAGCCCCAATTGCTTCCCCTCCTCTCCCTTCTTCTCTCCCTTCTCTCCTCTTTCTTCCTTTTGCCATCCCTGTTGCTCTCCCTCAGCCTCCTCTTTATCTCCCCTTTCTTTGTCCTCCCCCTCTGCGTTATCTTCCTCTCTGTTGCATGTCTTGAACGGTGTTCCTCTCCTGAACCTCCTGCGCCGTGCTTCTTCTCCCCCACTCCACTCCCATCCTCCCCCTTTTCTGCCTCCTCCTTTGTTCCTTCCTTCTTTGCACTCTCCTTCGCTCCACTTCCTTCCTTCTGTTGCACTATCTGCATAGATGCCCCAGCCATGGACAACATCGCAGCGTAAGGGTTTGAGGCAGATGCGAAGGAGGAAGGGAGTGGAGAGACGCTGATCGATGACCCGTAGGGATTACCCCTCATAATTCCCCCATATATCCCGTACTCCTCTGCACGATCCCTCTCCTCCTCCTCGTCGCTGTATCCACCTCTACCACCAGACGAAGATGAGGAGGAAGATGAAGAAGACGAAGACGAGGAATGTTGAGGTTCATCGTCTGAATCGAGATAAGAAGAAGGTAAAGCATTGATTGTGGAGGAGAAAGGTGAGGCAGCGGTGTGCAGTTTGTGTACGTTTTTGTTGTAAGCGAACCCTCCCATAGACCAAGGTGCCTCCCCTCATTGCTAATCGAGCAGGGCTCCTCTCCTCCGCCTCCTTTGCACTCAGATTGGCAAAGTCACTCTCTTTCCAGTGTACCCCTCCGTTCACTCCCCCACCCAAGCCACCTCTCACTCTAGATAGAGGGTGAGGTGATCTAGCACCCAAAGATGCAGCTCCTCTGTTGTCCTTCTCTTCACCCTTCGCTTGCTCCCTCTCTCTCTCCCTCTCGCTTCCCATAGTAGCAGACCCTCTTCTCCTGTGTTTCACACACGCATCTAGCATGTATACTTCCACCTTCCTAGCAGCTCCCTCCTCCTCTGCCTCTGCATCCCCTTCACCCTCCTCCTCGTCTCTCCTCCTCTTTCTGTTCTCCCCTACCCTTCCCCTTCCCCTTCCCCCTCAGCCCTGACTGTACTAGCCCTCGTTGTAGCATCGGACACCACAATCTCATCTTCATTCACCTCCCTCAACCTCGCAACCTTCTCTTTGAGCACTGCTGCGTCGACCCTTACTGTTCCTTCTGCTCCTTCTGTCACTCCCTTCCCCTTTACTCCGTTAGTGGGAACAGACGCAACTAACTTAAACACCTTCCTTCTCTGTGCAGCTGTCGCCTCCGATGAGTCCGAAAGGCTAGGACTGAGAGAGGCGTTTCTCATGGCGGCGGAGAGAGACCCCACACCCCTCTTGGTCGGCCTCTCGGGACCTGACACTACGATCTGCTCCACTGGAAGCTCCTCTCGCTTCCTCTTTATTCTCACAATCGTCACAAGCTTATTGGCCGGGCCTCCATAACTCACACTCGTTGGAGAAGTTGCAAGGGAAGAAGAAGGAGACTCTGCTGCAGACAGTGTAGAACGGGGAGAAGAAGCATCTACTACAGATAATTGTGTCTTCTTGCGTGGTTCATTTGTGCCGGCAGTAGTGCAAGGGAGGGGCCCTTGATCCATGTTTAGCTGCAACGGAATGCGAAACAAAGCATTCAGACGTACATGATTTTATAAATTTCATATATGATTAGTAAGATTAGGTATGGAAATCGACTATTCATTTAGCTACTAGTGGAATAAAACGAAAGATGACTTGTCAACTTGAAAATGTGGAATGAATAAATAATTAGCATGTGTCGCATGTATAAATACTGGGTATACGGAGAGGTGTATACGGAGCATACAAGTACATAACTATTGGCTATTTGCTGGTTTTCTTTGTGCATAGATAGATCGATTCGGGTGATGACTCAATGATATCACTTTCAAAAAATGGAGGTTCTAAAAAATCTAGTGTAAGTTTTTAAAGGCTTGTTTGCTTATATAAACTCATTTTTGGCACAAACGAAAGTAATCTTTAGCTGATTTGAACAAGATTTATTGTATATCTGTAGTATGTCCTTTCGATAACTTACGAATGGCGATACACAAAACAATATCTTTGCATATTTTTGAATTGTCTCGTTTAGCAAGCAAATAGTGAGAACGAAGAGAAGTGAAGACTCATATACATGCAGTATAGTATAACTAGCAAAAGCAAAGTCGATATAAAATTGAATAAACTAAGTTGTATAGAATGTATGGGCTTAAGTGCCAGGTGAGTTCTCGAATTAATGCTCTTCTATTTCTGGACAAGCTCCTTCCAATTCGTCCATACTACTGTATGGCGTGGCACAATAAAAGCAATAATGATGTTTGTTTCTCAAATATACTAAAATGTCGACAAATGCTTCATCAAGCTCCCATTGCTCCATTTGTTCGAATTTTCGGTTTTCTTCATCCCTTTCCATTTCACCACTCTGTGTTGCTTCATTCTCTTGTTGTTGTCCTTCGCCTAATAATGGCACCTCACTAAGATCATCTCCGTCAAGTCTCTTGGCCTCTCCATTCAATTTTTGTTCCTCCTCCTTCAAAGACTTCACGATAGAAGCAGGCCAAAAGTCGTAGTTGAGGGTGATGTTGTTAACTGTGTCAAGAGTATAGCATATATGTTTAGCTTTCTCTATCTTCCGCATCGTCTCTCTCTTAGCAAATGTAGTACTTTTTTTCTCCATAAACTTTGCATGTTGTTGAGTATGCATCTTTTTCTTTAGCTCAATCACCCGATCCAATGCCTTTTTGTCCGCCTCCTCTTTCCCAATCCCTGATTTGGTGTTCTTCAAGTTGATCGCTATAGGTTCTACTAGCCCAGTTGACTTATCTCCACCAAGAGCAGTCCCTGCTTTATATCCCATTTTTGCCAGCAGTTTGAATCCTTTGTTCTCTTCTCCTATGTTTTTCTTCAGTCCCTCCTCGAACTTTGCCTTGGCAGAGACTGGCGGGAGAGTAGTCGCCTTAACCTTAAGCAGCTTCTTTTTCCGTTGTCCTGGTCACCATTATCACCTGCTTCAAGGCGTGTTAGCCATTCGTCAGACATATAATCTATGTCGTCATCATTCTCTGGTTTGGATTGTTGGTGAGAGTCCTTGAAGCTTCTTTTCATACTACAATTTGTTTACATTTGTGCTACTGCTTTTGGTCTAGCCTGAATTTATCAAATTGAGATGCAGAAGGAACGCAACGTAACAGCACCCCTTATTCTTGTTTGCACAAACAAAGTTTTCTTAGATACATTTTTTTTTTTTTTTAATATAAATTACGTTAATTCTATTTTGATGTCTAATATACATATGAAATAGTTATTTTCTCTTGCGTAAATACCTTTGAAACTATGTGCTGGCTGGAGAGTCCTTTTTTTGTACTCTCTTGTTTTATGCAATATTTCTTGAATGCAGGGTGTCCTTGCATTATGTGGTTACTGTTTCGAAATAGCGGTGTGGGGGATGCCTATTAGTTAAAGAGTCTATGCTTCCCCGTGTATAATCGTTTAATTAATTCTAATATTCGTATTACTCATACTCATGGCTCTTTTTTTTTGGGGGGGCCCAGGAAATTTGTCAACCTTTAAAGTGAGCAGAAAGCTCATAGTATCATAGAGACATGAAACAAATGTACACGCATTTATTGTTGTGTGTGTGTTTGATTGTGTCTGTTTCTGTGTCTGTTTCTGGGTTGAGTGAAGCAGTTCCTGCATACGGGAATGTTGCGCCTCCGTCTGTATCTCTCAATGGGAACGAAGAGAACAAATCTCCCGACGATCGTCGCATCCCCACCACAGTCGGAAGTAAAGACATAGCTCCTGTATCTGCATATCCACTGCTTGGCTCCAGTCATCCAGTGGATATACAACTTGTAGATAAACTATCTCCGGCGAACCCCCAACCTCCTATTTCCTCTCCACCCTCTTCATCACTCCCTTCCTTCCTCTTTCTCCACCCGATACTCCTCTTTCCTCCTCACCACCTGGATATCCCTCCTCCTTGTCGTCTATCCCTTTAACTGTTTCATCCCCTACGTCACCTCCCCTCTTCCCCTTCCTCTCTTCCCTCTTCCTCTTCCCCTTCTTCTTCCTCCTTCCCCTTCCCCTTCCCCTTCCCCTTCATTCCATAGTAAGATGCGTTCCCCCTCCTCTCCTCCCTTCCCTTCTATCGTTGACGAAAGTGTTCGTTCTAGCGAGACATCTTCGATGAAAGTGAATCCGGACAAAGATTCTTGGTCTATGCAAAGAGCGAGCAAGGAGAAGGAGAGAGGAGGAAAGAGTAAGATCAGAGAGCAGCTGGTTGAGGAGATGGAAGTGAACGAAAGGGAACCAAAGCGGAAGCAAAATAAAGAGAATGTGGGGAAAGGACTGGAAGAGAGAGCGAGAGAGACGGGGAAGGAGGGGGGAAGAGAGACGGGGAAGGAGGGAGGAAGAGAGGCAGTGGATGAGATCCGAAGCAAAGAAGAGGAGAGAGAGGATGATAAGAAAGAGAGAGAGGGTGGTGGTGGAGAGGAAGAGAGAGGAGGAGAGGAGGGACTGCAGGAAGAGAAAGAAAGAAAAGGGGTGGAGAGGAGAAGGAAATTAGATGAGCTGCTTGTCAGACTGCGGAAATCGTATGGAGGAGAAAGAAGGAGGGGGAGGACAAGGAAGAGAACAAGGAAGAGAAGAGGGAGGAAAGGGAAGAAAGCCGGACGGAGAGGAGGGGTGAAGGAACGAGAGAGGGAAGGAACGAGAGAAAGAGAGATGTGAAGGTGGGGCAGTGGGGAAGGAAAGGGGGCAGTATAGAAGAAGAGGGGAGGGAAGGGAGGATGGAGGGAGGTGGGGAAGAGAGGCAAAGACGAATGAGAGAGGGAGGAGGAGGGTAGGTGAGCCATATGAGGAAGAAATGGAAAAGGAACTGATGGAAAAGCAAAGGGAAGAAGATAGTGCGAAGAGAAAGGGAGAGACGAAGGGGTGGGAATTTGAGGAAAAAGAGAGTGGAGATTATGGTGAAGATGGAGAAGTAAGAGGAGGAGGAGAAGGAAGAAAGGGAAGAACTGGTAGAGTGCAAAGAAATGAAGCGGAGGAAGAGGAAGAAGAAATGGACGAGTTGAAGAGAACGAATGAAATTGCAGCTGTGGAACTTAGGGAAAGGGAAAGGGAAAGAATGAGGATGGTTGAAGACAGGAGAGGAAGGGAAGAGATGAGGAAGAAAGGAGGAAGCAGATGGGAATATATAGAAGAGCTAGATAGGGCTGAAAAAAAGAGGAGAAAAATAGAGGAGGGGGGAGAGGAGGGGAACGGGCTGCGGAAAATGGAATAGGGAGAAGAGGAGGGGAAAGGGGGAGAGAAGTGGAGAGAGAAAGGGAGAGGCTATGGAAAGAAAGAGAAGAGAGGGTGAGGAGGGAAGAAGCAGACGTCGAAGGGACGGAAGGAGAGGGGAGGAGGAGGATTGGGGATTTAGAACTCGATAGTGAAATGAGGTGGAGTCAAAGGGAGGGGGCGGGAGAGAGAGAGGGAAGCGAAGGGAAGGCCTGATGAAACCGAAGGGGAAGAACGTAGGGAGAGGGGCGAAGGAAGGAGGAGAGGGGGAGACAAGAGAGAAGAGAGAGAAGGGAAAGAAAGGGAAGAAGGGAAGGGAGAAACCAAGCCTCCATCTACTGCATCCCTCTCTCGTTCCTCCTCTTCCCCTTCCTCTTCCTCTTCCTCTTCCTCTTCCTCTTCCTCTTCCCCTTATTATATTTCTGCACTGTCCTCCGCTCCTGCCTACCCTCTCTCCGCTCCTTCCCCATCGCCCTCCCCTTCTGTTCCCCTTCCCTCTCCCTCTCTTCATCAAGCAGCCCCCTCTTCTGTCTCTGCGTATGGCACGTCAAATACCCCCTCAACCCAATCACTCCTCTCCTCCCCCTCTTCCCCTTCCTCCTCTCCTTCTTCCTCTTCCTCCTTCTCTTCCTCCCCCTCTTCATCCCCATCTTCCTCCCCATCTTCCCCTTCTCTCTCCTCCCTCCACGCCTCCCGCTCATCGTTCAAAGACTTGAACCGTTCTCCTTCGCTCTCCCTCTACCTCTCATTCCTTTCCCAGAGTCCCAGACTGACATATCTTTCGCTCAGCCTCCTCCTGCTCTTCCTCTGCTCGCTCTGTTTCGTGGCTGGGTCTCTTTTCCACAGACACCTTCTTTCCCTCCGCCTCAGGAGACCTCCTTCTCCCTCATCGCTCTCTCTCAGGAGAAGAGGACTTCGACCCTTCCTCTGATCCACCTACTTACACGCATCGCTCCCTCTCCGTTAATTTCGATCCTTCCTTTCCTTCGGGTTCGCTTGTCCCTCTTCCCCTCACCCATCCCACTGATACCACACATCTCACGCATTCCACTTATCTATCTGTAGTCTCCTGTAGTCCTCCGATGATCCCTCACCCTTGTATGCCAGTCTCTGATTCATCCCGCATCCTCAATCTCTGATCCTCATTCCCCTTCCTAATCTCCTTCTACATCTCTCATTGGCATGTTGTGGCATCCATTGCTCGTGTCTCTGAACGTTTTAGGTATGTGGCTAGATATTGGTGTGTGTTTGTCCCTTTGTTTATGTATACAAGTACCCGCATATCCCTCTCATCTATTTAGAGCAGATATTTGTGTTTACCTCACCTATGTATTTGTTTCTCTTTGTACTCATGTTTACCTTTCGCAAGTACACTTTATTTTAGAGTATGTGTTTTACTCTCTTTCTATTAGCACGTCGATACTTTGTGTATATACGTGAAATATGCATTAGACATTGCTCGCTAGCACATTTGTGTTTATTGTCTTTCATTCTTCGCGAATTAGTCTTTCTTTTTGTATGTTGCTCTCGCCCTATCTCAGTGTTAACATTAATAACTAGTTTGTTTTCCTTCCTTTATGGATTAAATAAATGTACATATACTTCACCCTCCTACTTCTCTTCCTGTTTGTTCCTTTCACATTTGCCCCGAGCGTAATCGCCATATGACGTACCTCCCAAAGACTTAGCGCAATCATGACGTTAAATATTCACTTGCATATAATTTACTCACTAGAATGGGAAAACAATTTACTCACTGGATTGGCAAAATAATTTACTCACTAAAATGGCCTAACAATTTGCTCACTAGAACAGCAAAACAAGTCACTCACTACTATGTCAAAGCAAGCCACTCACTAGCAATAGCACAAGAATTTACTCGCTAGAATGGCAAAACAATATTATCTTTTTGTAACCAATAGTTTATTAACATCTTTAAATCTATGCGCAGAACCAATAAGACAGGCTTGCAAATCAGGAAACAAATCGGCAAAACTTGTGAAGCAACATCACGCAAAAGATCAATCGGAGCACTTACCTAAAGAAGTTGAAATGAAGCAAGAGGGAGGAATAATTAGTTGTCTGATTTTTGCATTGAGGAATATATATTAAAATTATACTTTCGTCTAAATCAGAATAAAAACCGGTTCTCATCAATGAAATCAGAGACTCTAGTCTGAAGGATAGGTGTCATCAGGATAAAAGTATAGTGGAATCAAGTACAATGGTAGAGGAGCTTGTGATTACCTTATTAAGAGAACGTTCAGGTCGAGAGCTAACGATGATGGTACGAGGAACTAACTGGAACACAACTTGAGTGATTGAACAACAATGCACTACATTGGAAGAAATCTGCAAAAACAGATATTTTATGCTTTGTAAGGGTAAATCTGACTATAAATACAGAATAATGAAGGAATCTCTACATTATTCTATATATTTTATTTTTTGAACGGGGAAAATATCTAGGCTCACTTTTAGAAAACTTAAGGTTTGCGTTTACTCATAGTAAATAAAGATTGTAAGAAGAAGTATGTCTACTATTAAAACTGAGCCTATTGTAGAGCAAAAAAATAATAATTCTACAGATGTACCCTCCTATATACCATACTGGTTGAGAGTATCAGCAGAAAGAAGGCCTGATTCTCGTACAAACAAAGACATTCGTAAACTTACTTTTAAGCGTGGAGTATTAGAGCGTGCAGATGGATCAGCAGAGCTTTCATGTGGTAAGAATGTATCTCTGGGAATTATTGGAAGCATGAGTAGTGTGATTTCCTCATAAACAGGAATGCTCTAACTCATCTCACTTGTCAACATTACTTCATGCACGTGTTTAGGGAAAACCTCGGTGATTGCTGCTGTTTATGGCCCCATTGGAGTAAGTTCTGAATGCCAACGTTATACAGTTCCGCTGTAGTTCGATATGAGTCTATGAATGTTGTCGCGCAAGTACAGAACTGGCAAATAGTTATATCTGTTTTGTATCAGACATTAGCAATACTAATATAGTGCTCCTTACTCTGTATTCACTTGGAATAGATGGAAGCGAAGAAGGAGGATTCGCAAAATGCAGTTGTGGAGGTTATTTTCAAAGAGAGGACTACAAAATTGGGAGCAACGATGGGTACGTTAATAATGAATGAACTAGAGAGAAGCTCGAAGGGTCATGAATAGAATTTATCTCTGAAGGCGCATATATGTATAATGTTCTGTGGTATATGCTTTTTCAGAACGTGATATGTTGTGAATGGGTATTTTTTCAGTAGTATCGTCGTTGTCGTCCTATGAGTTGAACTACCTATTTGTTGCTTAATTTCTTATTCCTCTCCCATCTTCCTCCCTTTCTTCCGATGTGTTTCTCTCTCCCCTCTGCTCCTTATGCTGCTTCTTCTTTGTAGTTGCAGGAGGTTTGCCTGAGATTTCGAATTTCCTGTCGAATATCTTCAGCAGTGTGCTGATAACTAGCCTGTTTCCTCGTCGTAAGATCCGCATTGTAGCGCAGGTGGTCGAGGACGATGGATCGCTCGTTGCGGTCGCAGTCAACGCCATCACACTCGCCCTCCTCGACGCTGGACTCCCCATGAACATTGTGCCCTCTGCTGTGTCCCTGGCCAATGTGAAGGCAGGAAAGAAGCAGAAATTCTTGGGAGAAACTGGGTACGTGGGAGACGGGGATGACGATGAGAAGGAGAAGGAGATGAAGGGCGATGAGGAGCAGAGGGAGGGTGAGGAAGACCACTCGTTCCTGTTGGTGGACCCCACCTCATGGGAGGAGAGTGTGTCTACGGGGTACATTACTGCGGTATTTGCGGATGGAGGAAAGGATGTGTCGGTGGGAACGGAAGGGGCTGTCGAGAGGAACACGTTGTCAGAGACGAGGGACCTCAGAGATCTCGTCGTCTCCTCTGTCGCTGACCACTCCTTCGGGGCCAAGGACGACCGCATGCTGCTTGCGTCGCGCATGAGGGGGTCTTGGTCCTATGATGTGTTCTCTGCCTTGATGGAGACTGCTGCTATCTCCTCCCACACCATCGCACTCGCCCTCCGCTCCTCTGCCGAACATGGAGTAGAGTTTTAAGGAAGGCAACATACTATCTCACCCTCGCGATTTGTTTGTTGTCTTGCACTCTCTTCCTCTTCTCTTGGATCTTTCTTATTCCCCTACTCTTCCCCTCTTATCTCTCGCTTCTCCTTTTCCTTCCCCTCTTGCCCTTTTACTTGGGCACTCTCTTTTACTGAGGCCTATGTTCCTTCTCTCGCCTAGCTCGCAATCGGCACAGCCCTCAATAAAAGAACTATTTATATGTTTATTCAGCTGAGTCATTTTTTGCGCCCTTTCTCTATTGTCTTAGTTCGTATAACTCTCGTTCGTTATATTATTAAGCTGTTGTAACTACGAGACACTTGCGTGTCATGTTATCAAGCTACCAAGTACTGGTTGTATTTGTTGTAGATGCACGCTATCATTTATGGAAATGAAAAGTAAAACAGGTTTTATTAGATCTAACACGATAACTACATAAAAGAGGCCGGTGCATACGAGTCTCTCAATATGCATCTTTCATTCAATGTGAACACGACGCAGAAAACGAAGCGAATTAATGAATTAATAAATAAATAAATATCTGAGTGTGATCTAAGAGAATAAATAGGGGGACTACAGACTAAGAAAACTACAAGTGAATCAGAGGGAAGGAAACCAGGATGTGGAATGAAAAGTGGGGGCAAGGAAAGGAACTGGGAAGGAGAGCGGAAGGAGAGTGGAAGGAAAGAGGGGTAAGAAGCAAGGCAGATAAGAGGGTAGTAGGGCAGGGGACAGATATCAGGGCAACGCTTAGCAGAGGGAGAAGATGTCGGGGATGATGTCTCTCTCGTTCGCAATGTTTGCGTTGACAGAGCTGGACTTCATCTGAGCTCTGATCTCTGCCTCCTCCTCTCCTCGTCGTCGAGCTCCTCCCCCTTCGCCTCCACCCTGCGTCTCTTCAGAGGGATCAGACTCTCTGGCTTGTTGAAGTTGAAAGCGACAGATCTATTCTTCCTGTATTGGATAGCGTTGTCAAAGATGTGTCCATATGAAGCGTTGAGGAAGGCGGAGAGGTCGTGAGGGAGTTTGGGGGCGTTGGGAGCAGTGATCAGCTTAGCGAGGCGAGACACATCGGGACAGTAGTTCTCTTCCTGAGACTTCACCTCAATCAGCGAACTGTCCAGGGCGAAGGCCTTGGTGGGATCGCTCTCGAAGAGGAGGAAGGGATCCTCTCCTCCCTCCCAGGGGTGAGCGTGGGTCAGGAACGACCCCTCCACCTTCAGCTTCTCTCCCTCTCCGCTCTCGCTCGAAAGGAGAACGTCGGAGTGATTTTCGTTCTTCCCTACCTCAGACACAACGTCGTCCTCGGCGGAGTCATCGGTCTTCTTGACTAGGTGAGAAAACACAGAAGAAGAGGAGGACTCCTCCCCAGCCACCTTTCTAGCCTTGCAGTCGAGGAGGACTCTGATGTGAGGGTGTTTTCTGAACAAGTTGAAGGTGAGTGCCTCAATGAACACGTTAGGTCCGGGAGGGAGGTGGAACGTAGAGTCTCTGGAGACGTTTGATGAAGGAGGCAACGAGGTATGAGGGAATGTACGTTCCATTCAGAATTATTGAAAGCAACTTAAAGAACTTGACACGGTACTTGGCCTGGAACGTTTCGTATGTGCAGAGGTCGTATAGCTTTCTGAAGAAGTGGGGGTAGTCCAACTTGTGCTTCGTCATCAGCACAAACAGACTGTTGAGGGCGAGGACTGAAGTGAGTCCTCCAGCAGAGTATGAATCAGTGAGGAAATCAGAGAGGGCGATGGGGTGATTGTAATAAGGAAGCACCTTTCGAGTCGAAGCTCTCGAGCACCAATCTGTACTCGGTACCAGACATCTTCCTCTTAAGCAGTACTGACCACAAAGACTCGAACAACTTCATGAACTTACGGGACTCAGCCGTGTGGTTCTCGGATGAAGGGACAGGAGCAGAGGTGAAGTTGCGCCAAGTGCTCTTGACGGATATTCCGAGAGAAACAGTGAGCAGAGATCCAGTAAAGTCAGAAGCGGTGGGGAAGGAGGACTCAATCGCGTCGAGCACAGAGGAAGACAGGATTGACGAAAAGTCAGCTCTGGAGGGGGTGAAGATAGAGAAACGAGAGAGAAGGCGGACGGTGGCACGACGGAGGTCATCGTAGGGGTTTACAGCCTCGAAGAAACGAGAGTTGAGCGTGGAGTTAGGGGTCAGACAAAGAACAGACACCAATTGGGGGAATACACGAGACGATTCCATGTCGTACAACAATCCCTCATTCCCTTCGGCCTCCTCCTTTGCCAGATCCAAGAGGGAGTCAATGAAGGCGTAGAGGATCGCAATGGGGGTAGTCACCTTAGCCTCAGCGAGAGTTTTCAACACGAACGAAACATACTTTTTGAACTGTCCCACCAACCAAGTGTGCACCTGCGACCCAGACTCAGACAACCCGGTCTTGCGGTTGGTGAGAATGAGCTTCCCTCCTTGATCAAATGCTTAAAGATACGACGAAGGGACTGAGACACAGCCAATCCGACATGAGGGTGCTTCGCCAAATCACTAGGGAATTTAGAGAAAATATGAGCTGATATTGTTCAACTTCTTTGCATCTTCATAAACCTCAGTTTCCATAGCCCTCACTGACTCAATAACTTCAGTAGGGTTGTACTCCACTGCCACGACAGCAGCAGTGGCCTCTTTCTTCTCACTCGCCTTTAACGAGGAAGATTTCTTCGCCATCTAGAATGACAATTTAGAGAGGAAAAAAGTGTCAAGATGGAATATTTAGTATCCAATGAGGATAAGATAAGGTGTTAAAATAACAAGTTGGATGAAAGTGTTGTAAACATAAACAGATTGTTAAGACTTATTTGGTCATGTATATGCACAAAGAGTATCACTTGAAACTCAGAGTCCAAATGGCAAAACAAAACGTAGATAATGAATATAGATGATACGCCGTAATTAAACTAGAAAATGATTAACAGAAATAAAGTATGTAGGCGTGATATGTAGCAAAGTATAGAACAAACAAGCTTCAAATTCCATTTGTAGGTTCCAAACTGGAAAAGATCTCATTATAGACGCAGATTTTTGTGCAAAGTGGGAAAGAGGCAAAAGGAGTTAAAGAATACTTGTTGTTACACGACAAGTCAAGCCATAAGATGAGCCGCTACTTGATTGGAGGAGTCTTTTTAAGGTCACTGCTATTTTGACCCTGATGGAAAGCACTTTAACAGAGGTAATCTTTCGTACTGTTTGTCTAATTCTTTTTCTTCAACCGGGCACTTTGGTGGCTAACTCCAGTGCAATTACGGCGACGATCTTATAGGAAGGGTGCATATTACAAATCACTGGAATGTATGTGGGTGAATGAACATGTGTAGTTTCTAGTGATATCCATGAGGAAATTGGGTGGAAAGTGTATCCCTTCTAAATATTGTTTATTTGCTCCCTCAAGACTCAGCCTAACGAAATGCATCCGTTTATCTATTTCTGTGAGCAGTGTCCAGATTTGTGGCAAAGGGAAGCGATGAGTCCGACTTGGTGTGTGACTTCAACTCTGACTTGTATACTCTCCGCCCCAACGACTTCGTGGATATCGTGATAACGCGTACTATTTCTGACTCTGCCTTGGCGAACGGAACTGCTGAGAAGGACACCTATGATCCCCACATGAAGTCTGCGCTGATGAACGCATACGAGTACGTCATGTACGGAAAGATCTTCAAGGTCAAGCAGCCCACTGAACAGAACAACCGCATGGAGGTGTTCATTTCCTACGGAGGACTCCTTATGAGTCTCAAGGGACACCCCAAGCAGCTCCAGAAGCTTGAGCTTGACCTTAACGTGTACTTCCTCATCCGTAAGCGCGCTTAAGTTGAAGTGCCTTATGCGACGTTGTTGTGTGATGGGTCTTTGGCTGTGAGATATAGCTCAGTCTGTTCTTATTTATTTATTATATTAGTGTGCGTTTTGTAGTTACTTAGTTTATCTATCTATTTATTGTCCTAGCTCAATTCCTTGTGATTCTCCTTTTTCCTTCTTGCTTGAAAAATACCATCATGACCTTCTTTCTGTGTGGTATCGTTAGTGGGTAAATCACTAGCGTATGCATTCTGGTTTATTTCCCGTGATCAAATCGAGACATAAAAAAAAGCTTCCTTCGTGTATACGGGTTTAATTATCGCACTTCTGTGAATGGAATGTTAATGCACGGCAGATATAAGGACTGAATATGGAAACACCTCAATTTAAAATAGGCGAGAGTGAATAGCAGTCCCTTTATATGTTGGAAAAAAAGTATTCTTTATATGATGAAATGTGGTACCCGCCAATAGAAGCAGCGTAACGTAGCAACGTAGACGGAGCAGGCTCAAGGAAGAACAGTTTAGTAATGAAAATAAGACATATACACTCTAAATCGATAGAAAGTGTAACATGAAGTGTATGCATACGTATGTGCGGAGCACTATCAAGTAAGCAGCAGAAATGGCTCTGCTTGTTAATGTCGACGTTACCTGATAAAACTAGGCACACAAACAAAAATCAAACAGATATTTTTATTAATTTACAAAAAAAACATCACGTGTCTTTTCTAATTATTTTTACGGTAACTCTGTTGTTATAAATTGTAGAAATTTTGCGTTTGGTTAAGGTGTCCTTTTATAATATCTTGTGTTTTTGGAATCATTTTTTTTGTGTTTTTACAAGTAGTCCAAGGAAGAGATATCAGAATGTCTTTCTCTGGAGCAATCAAGATCGTAGATGGTCTAGAGGATTATCTAGCACCACTCCCAGGACTGTATTAAGCCTTTTTATGGAAGACAAGAATACCCCCGGGGTACGTATTCATACTTGAAGAAAAAGTTTAGGATGTTGTAATCCTTCTTGTTAATGTTTAAGTTGACGTAGAAATTGAAATTGTCACTGTTAGATATAAAACCCCGTAAAACTGCTAGGGTGGTAGTTTAAGTTCTGTTGTCGTGTATGGAGATGTTTGTTTAGGATGTCAAGTTTTTTTCCTGAATGTGTGTATCGTTTGTGACCTCAGAATGCTGACATATGAATGTTTTTGTGATTGTGTCATCAGAATGCAAAGCTCGACATAGAGTTGGATGTCCCCATTGGGTCTCACTTTAACCAAATCAGGACTGATGAAACCAAGAAAACTGCCACTATTACTCTTGACGACTGTCTTGCATGCAGGTTTGTTTTGTTTAATCTTCAACTGTGTCTGTTTTTTGTGTGTGTGGGGGTTATAAACGGTTGTTTGTGATTTATTGGATGTGTACATGTTGATGCTAATGCCTGTATACATGTCTGTACATCAACGTTGTTTATGTGTATCTCAGTGGGTGCGTGACTAGTGCTGAGACCATTCTCATTTCCCAGCAGAGTGGAAATGAGTTGTTGAATGTACTGAGCGATGTGAGAAAGAGGAAGGAGAAGAAGGCATCTGGAGATGAGTGCTGTTCTTCCCCTTCCTCCTCCCCTTCCTCCTCCTCCTCTTCCTCCTCCTCAACTTCTTCTTCTTCTTCTTCGTGCTCACACCCAGAGGCAGTGGTGGTGACCCTATCTCCTCAGTCTCGTGCCTCGTTGGCCCACATGTTTGGTTTGTCTGAGTCTGTGCTTGTGTCTCGTCTGTCGTCTTTTCTTTACTCACAGGGGGTAGACCTTGTCATTGATGCATCATCTGCGTTGGATATCGCACTCAATGAAGTCAAGCAGGAGTTTATTGCCACATACGCCAAAGAGAAGATGGAGTCTCTCCCTCCCTTCCTCGGTGATTTGTTGTCTAAGTATGTGGAGAGGGAGAAGGTGAAGATCCCTTCCCCCCCACTTCTTCTTCCTCTTCCAGCCCCTCCCCCGCCCTTCCATTGCTGACCTCCGAGTGCCCCGGGTGGGTGTGTTACGTGGAGAAGACGCAGACGGATGACTTGCTTCCCCACCTGTCATCTTGCAAGAGTCCTCAGCAAATAGTGGGAGTGTTGGTGAAGAGAGTGGTGGCTCCTCGCTTTCCCTCTCCCCAGACCAGGTGTTCCATGTCTCTGTTATGCCCTGCTTCGATAAAAAACTAGAGGCCAGTAGGGCGGAGTCCACCTCGCAGAGCAGTGACCAGGAGAGGGAAGGAGAAATAGGGCAGGGAAAGGGCGAGGGAAGCGGAAAAGGAAAAGCCAGGGACGTCGACTTAGTGTTGGCAACTACGGAACTCAAGGACCTCATCCTCGCATGCGACAGAATCATGGCAGGAGAAGATAAGGGAAAAGACAACTACATGGAGGAGGGACGGCAGCAGGAGAAGGGGGAGAAGGAACAGGAACAGGAAAAGGAGAAGGAGAAGGAGAAGGAAGAAGTGTTTAGGTTGGGTGGGAGTCTTCGCTATCCAGTGTTGAGTAGGTTCGTGATGGATGAGGGGGATGAGGCAGAGTTGTTGTATGAGCAGGTGAGGGGAAAGGAGAGGGGGAGAAGGAAAATGAGAGCTGGAGGAAGAAGGGGGAAATCACAACTTCTTCTGCTTCCCGTTGTTTGTTCAAAAATAAGGAGTGCAACTGGGGGACGTGCGGCAACACCCAGTGCAGAAGAGCAACCAAGCAACCAGTGCAGAACGAGCAGAACTCTAGCAGTGAAGAGTCTGTCAACGGAGTGGCGCAGCAGATGGACGTATATAGACGAGTGGTGTCTAGAGGGGTCTTCTCAAACGCACCTACTCTTCTTAAGCCATCACCTTCGCCCCCTCTCCCACCTCCTCTTCGTCCTCCTCTTCATCCTCCTCTTCATCCTCCTCTTCCTCTTCCTCTTCCTCCTCATCTTCTTCTCCGTCTGCTGCCTCTGGTTCTGTGTTCTGTGGATGTTCGTCAGCCCGTTCTTCTTCTCCCTCCTCTTCTCCCTCCTCTTCTCCCTCCTCTTCTTTCCCCTCCCCCTCTTTCTTGCTGCTCCTCTTCTTCATCTTCGTCTTGTTGCTCTTCACCCCTTCCCTCTTCTCCCTCTCCTCCTCTATCGTGAATTCTCTTTCTCTTGAGAAAGGATTTGCTTGTTCTTCCTCTCACTCCTCCTCTATCCTTTCTCCCTCACCTTCTCCTTCCCCTTCTCCTTTCCCTTCCCCTTCTCCTTTCCCTTCCTCTTCTAAGCTATCCTCTGTCTCTTTCCCCTCCCGTCTCTCATATGAGTCAAAGTACAGACCCTCTCTAGGAGGAGGGGCAGTGGAGGGTACGGAGCCTTCGTCTTTTCCTTCCTTGTCAACCATGTCTTCAACATTCCTCTCCTTTCCTCCATCATTTCCTCCTCTTCTTCCTCCTCCTCCTCTGCCCACCTTGTGTCTCCTTCAGTCTTCGAGTGGAAGGTCGGCCGGAATGGAGACGTGAAAGAAGCTCAATTAGAATACGTCACATACGACGACGGGGAGGAGGAGGCTGTGGTGGTTGGAAAGAGCAAGTACAGATTCAGGCTTAACAAGGCCTCTGCCCAGTTCGAGATGGTGACCTCTCCCCCTCGTCGTCTGTGAGCGAGAAGAGGGTGGTGTTGTCATTCGGTAGCGCCTACGGATTCAGGAACATACAGAACGTCATCAGACAAATCCAGAAGAGCACAGGTGGGGGAGGGGAGGGATCAAGGGAAAGGGTATCGGTGGTGGACCAAGGGCAGTGGGAAGAGCTAGAGGGGAGTGGCGAGTGGGTCCTACGACTTGGTCGAGGTGATGGCTTGTCCCTCAGGGTGCCTCAACGGGGGAGGGCAGGTGAGGGCGGTAGACATTAAGGAAGCAGCACCCTTCATATACAAGGCGAGGATACAGGCTGCGAAGGAGGCTGCGAGAATCAGAAGGGAAAGGGGGGAAGGAGGAGGTGAAGTGGAGGGTGAAGGGCAGGAGGTGGAAGAAGAGAAGGAGGAGGTGGAGGAGAAGAAGGAGAAGAAAGAGAAGGTGTCTACTTCCACTTCTCTTAAGGAACAAAAAGATCTCATTTCAGTTCTCAACTTGAAGTTCCACTCGAACGCAGAGGTGTCTGTGTGTGGGGGAGTAAAGGAAGGAGAGGGGGGTGGAGAGGAAGAGTGGCAGGGAGAGGGAGAGAGAGACGGGAGAAAGAAGTACAGAACTGACCTGGTTTTCTGTTCGAAGAGCAAAGGGAAGGAGGTGGGGGCCGAGGGGGAGAGTGAAGGAAGGAGAGAGGGAGAGGGAGAGGAGAGTTGGTTGGTGTATTGGGTCCCCTGGATAACCCCTTGGTGAATGCGTTGTATGCGTCTGTTCTCTCGTCGGACGAGAAGCGTTGGTCTTACCTCCATACGTCCTACCACATCCTCCAGAAGGCAGAAGCCAACCCACTCACCATCAAGTGGTGATCATGCACGTCGCAAGCGCTGAGATTAGAAGCGCGTCAAGTGCGGATCGAGCACACAGAGAGTTTGGAAATCACACGTCTATTGCTGAGCAATCGCATGTAAAATGCTGAGTAAAAAAACATAGAGAAGTTATGAGAGTGCTCGTATTGAGAAGGAAACAAGCCCATGTTGGGTTGAACAGAGGAGTGATCTAGGGGTGCGCGCAAGCTATCACAGCCGAGATGTTCTTTCCCTTCCGTCTTTTGTCTTCTGCCTCTTTCCCTTTCGTCTCCTCCCTCTCGCTCTTTCTCTCTCCCTCCTTCCCTCTCCCTCTTTCTTTCGCTTCCTCTCTCTCTTTGCTCTCTCTTCCTTTCTCTCCAATCTATCAGATCTCATTCCCTGTGACTTCGTGTGACTTCGTGAGACTTCGTGTGCTCTGGGATTCCTGTCTGCAGTGTTTTCTTTTTCCCTTTGTTTTCTCCCCTTGTTTTGTCTTTGCTTCCATTTACACTTCGAAATCCAACCTCAATTAATTCAGTCCCCGTGGTCTGCGGTATTTCTTTGTTTTTTTTGACAGTAATTACAAAGGGTATTTGTTTTTGTGTGTATTTGTGTTTTATGTTCCTGTTTTATTTTATTTTATATCGTTTCGTTTCGTGTTTCGTTGTTTTTCCATACGACGTACTGTGGTCGTGCATTCTCTTTGCTTAATAACTGTCCCTTTGTTAAGTGAGTAATAAAATAATGTCTTAATTCACGCACCTAGACATTTTGATTTTTTTATTCAAGTCTTCTTGTTCTTCATCATGCGGATGTTTACATAAACACGTACCTAGGTGCACGCATATATATATTTGACAGTTCACATCCCCTTGTACGTCGTTGCATGAGTCTGCTTTACCGCGTGATTTCTTCATTCGCTAAGAAATGTCGAATAAACCGTTGGTTTCTTAAAGGAATCTGTGTGAGAAATATTCTCAATGAATTACAGCAAAAGGTATACTCTTATATAGGTGTTTGTTTTTCTCTTTTTATTAGATAAATACGTAATCGAATGTAAAAAAATACGCAATGCCTTCACACACAATGATGAAACGAAGTCTTCCTTATAAAATCTAAAAGTGTAACTGTTAATGGAAGATGTGAAGCAAAGGCATAGTCGAAGAGTCTTAGTTAGAAGAGTCTTACTTCTTGACCCATCCCTTGAGCTTGGCGGCATCAGCGAAAACGTTGATGTCGAGCTGGGATCTCTGGGAGACCTCGGGGGTGACTCCCTGAACATCGAGCTTCTTCTTGGCGGACTGGAAAGAGGATCCAATCAACATCTTGATGCGGACGGGGACTCCAGAGTCGGGGCACCACTTGAAGAAGATAGGCTCAGAACGGAGGTTTCCTTCGTCGTTGGTGTAGGTCACCTCGACAGCAACGTAACAAGCGTTCTTGGCGTACTGGGTGACGATCTTCTCGACAAGGGGCTCCCAGACTGTCTCGGTCCAGTTCTCGGGGGTGATGTCGGGACGAGCGTCAGAAGGCTCGGGGAACTGCTGAGCAACCTCAACAGCCTCTCCCTTGATCTCGAAGATGAGCCACCAGGGGAGGGTCTTCTCCTTGTTAGCTCCAACGTTCTTGTTGGACTTGAACTCGTTGTACTTGGCCTCAGTGGCAGGGGAAATCTCCAAATTCTGTTTGCGGAAAACGCGCATGAAAAGAGCACGTAAGTACATACCAATTAGTTTCCTCTTTTAGTAATATATGGTGGGCGTATTCATCGCGTATGAGCGATATCTTTTCACGATTGTGTTCTGCAAAATCCAGAAGAAGCGTGGCAGGGTCCTCTGGCAGAAGGAATAAGAAATCGAATAACTCTGGAAAAAATGAATGAAAGTGTACGCAAAATGCTGCATTCACTGCACACTCTATACCTCTATAGTAGAGTACTTTGAATGATGTCGTAAAAAGTACAATAACTTACCATTGTGGAATGTCTTTCTACCACTACAGAGCTGGTTTGGGCTTTCTTTTAAAAAACGGGTTCTCATTCATTTTTCCTGCGCGTGCGCCTCAGTCACAAATTAGCTGGAAAATATTGATTTATTCGAATGTAGAGTCTAAAAAATAAAACCCTCACTTCATAATAAGAACTCAAATGGTTTTTTGAGCATATGTTTATCTGGCCGAGTTCACTCATATCGTAATAAAATACTGTTTATTTTGAATGTGGCGCAACCATTATGTATCTTATTTCTCATGTTGGTGTGTATACACTTCATGAATAAATAAGAAACTATATGTAAATTATAGACGGCATACACGCAATTAGAAAGGTTTACAATGTCCATGATTTGCATTAAAAAAAAAAAAGCATAGGTACTATTAGGTGTCGAGTGTGCAAGTACGTAGATATCCCTGTTCATTTTTTTGAAAAATGAACACGATTTTTCCATTTCCATTTGTGATTCCCAAAGAATAAAAAGAATGGGATAAACCGTGTGCTGTTATTGACTGCACATCCATCTTCTGTATCTGTGCATGCTCAAAATGTTGTATGTTTACCTATAGAAAGTAAATGAAATGAGGAGAGGACAATGTATACTGTAAAGGAGCAAATGAGTAATGTACATTCCACATGTACTTCGAAAGGGGTAGCAAATATGTATGTGTTGTACAGAAAATGTTTTTTATTCAATAAACTACTTTGAATGCTCGGATAGATTTGAGCATATAGAGTACACTACAAAGGAACAAGTGTTTCACAGAAAAATAAACGAAAGACAACGCAGAAAAAGAGGGTGAGGAGAAGATCCGGATCTTTTGAGAAGCAGGGTGTGTGTATGGAATATGGATAAGAGAAGGAATTAAATTACCAGAAACAAAGCAAACAAAGGGCAAAGAAAGAGCGAGCACTAAGCAGTCTGATTGTGTGGCTCTTCGGCGAGTGAAGAGAAGCATAATTCACTGCTATGAATTAGGTAGCTAGACGATGCAGCAGAATGGAATGAGAGGACGAATGAACGCAAGCATTAGGAATATAGGGAAGGACGCCGAGGAGTTGGAGAACCAACTACGAATAAACAATGCAGGCGAACGAAGGAGATGATGTTATGTATAGTCTGAGCACGTAAACGTTAATAAACAAAAACCAAAAATTAAGACGACTGTGGCGGAATAAGCAAGTATGAAGAAGAAAAAGGCTGAGCTAACGAAAGCAGAAGAAAATAAAACGGAACCACAGAGTAAACTAAACATAAACTAAGAATGGAATAATACAAGGCAAACAAAAACTACGCAAGATGAAAAAAAGGGGGAAAAGGGGGGAGAAAGAGAAAGGGTAAGGGAGGACGGAATCAAGGGGGAGGAAATAAGTCAATACGACGTAGAAATATATAAACGAGGAAAGCACGCACAAAAACAAAAAATCAAAAAAAATCAAAAAAAAAACAAAAAAAATCACCAGAATAAACATAAAAGCGTAACGAACCCAGACTAAGAGGGGAGAAGATATTATTAGCTGCAAGATCAAATAGACAAACATCTATGAAGCAAGGCGAAAAAATCTCATAAGGATGATAAATATCTTATCTAACAAAAGATAGTCTTTGAGACAGGAAAAGAACAGTCGAATGAAAGAAAGAAATAGGGATTTGAAAAGATAGAAAGAGGGAATAAAAGAAATGAAGATGGAATAAAAGAAACAAAGATGAAATAAAAGAAAGAACAAAGAAGGGAAAGAAAAAGAAAGGAAGATGAACCGACAGGGAAAAGAAAAACAACGTGGTGAAGGAAAGAGGGGCAGAAGGAAACAAGAAGGGAAGGAGGGAAGAAAGGGAGAAGAAGGAGGGAAGAAGGGGAGAAGAAGAAGGGAAGAAGGGGAGATGGGGAGAAGAAGGGAAGAAGGGGGAATTGAACACGAAAGAAGATGAAACGGAAAGAGAGCTAGGAAGCAACACGATCTCTTTATCGGATCCTACTTAACGCCTCTTATCCTTCACTCCCCTTCGCCTTCCCCTTCGCCTTCCCCTTCGCCTTCCCCTTCGCTTTCCCCTCGCTTTTCCCCTCGCTTCCCTCCATTCTATCTATTCCCTTTCCCGTTACTTCCCTCGTTCTCTCTTCCTCTCCCCCTCTCTTACCCTCTCTTACCCTCTCTTACCCTCTCTTACCCTCTCTTACCCTCCCTCTCTCCTTGTCAGATTCCTCCACCCCAACCTATAAGTCTCCTGTTTTTCATTTCCCTAGCCCTCACCTTTCCCACCTCCTACCTTCCTCTTTCCCTCCCCATCTCCCCATACTTCCCCCCTTTACTCCACTCCTACACTCCTTTCGTTTCCCCTTTGCTCATTAACTCAGTCTTTATCCTTTTTTCCGTACTCCTCTCTCTCCTCCCTCTCCTCTCTCTCCTCTCCCTTCCTATCCTCTCCTCACTTCCTCTATGTAAACAACAAATGCTTTACAGGCGTTCTCTTTAATCCGACTCATCTATTTTTTCTCTCCCATTGTCTAGCCCTTCTTCTCTCTCCCCTCTCCTCTGCCACTACATTACTGAGTCGGTTTTCTTAGTACATGTTGTGCTGCTGGTGTTGCTGGAACTGTTGCTGCTGTTGTTGTTGTTGCTGTTGCTGTTGCTGTTGCTGGAGTTGTTGCATTTGGTTTCCTTGGATGGGGTTGAACTGTTGAGAAGGTGTGTATGGTTGGGGGTAGTGAGAGTTGTTGTGCTGAGGAGGGTGTTGAGGGGGATGCTGAGCCGAGTAAGGGGGCTGAGCTCCCTGGAACTGCTGCTGGAAGGGCATCTGTTGAGGGTGGCCGATAAGATGCTGCTGGTGATGCTGCTGCTGCTGCTGCTGCTGGATGTGTGCCTGCTGCTGCACTATTTGGTGTTGTTGGATGTGTGCCTGCTGCTGCTGGTGTTGCTGGAGTTGCTGCTGCTGGAGCTGTTGCTGCTGCAGCTGCTGGTGCTGGAGGTGCTGCTGAGCAAGCTTCTGCTGCTGCAATTGCTGGTATTGCTGGTCCTGAGAAGATCCTCCCTGCTGTTGTTGCAACTGTTGTTGTTGCTGTTGCTGTTGCTGCTGTTGTTGCTGCTGCTGCTGTTGGGGAGTAGGTTGTTTGATGCAAGGGAACACCAGCTCAGAGTGCCTCATTCCCCCCGATTTCTCTCCTGAACCATGTCCTGGCGAACTCCGAAGAGGAAAGGTGTTTGTGGATGGCGTCGGAAAGAGTAGTCCTCCTGGAGACAAGAGAAGTGGCCATGCAGATGTCGTAGATAGTGGTGTAAGTGTCGTAGAGAGGCATACACACGATGTTCGAGAGGTACGTTTTAAGGGACTTCAACTTGGACGGCGAGGGCTCGAACACGAGAGGGTCCATAATGTAAGGACCTGCCTGGTGAGCTTTCGAAGATACCTCATACCAAACCATCGAGCACTCCCTGTTCTTGTAGTAATAACCCACCGACTCTCTTATCTTCTTCCTCCTCTCCTCCACCTTCGCCTTGTCCTCCGCAGTCTCCTCGCCCTGTTGTTCGCGGACGTACTCGGCGGAGAGCAAGTAGTGAGCGCTGGTTCTGTACTCGTTGTCGAGGGATTCTGAAAGCGCCTCCTCGTCAGGAGGGTTGTCATCATCGCTGTCTGCGTAGCCGAAGTCAGACCCGAATATAGGAGGGAAGAGAGGGTTGGAGAGGGGGATGGGGTTGTCATCGAGGGGTACCTTGTAATCCCTCTCCGAGGTGTCCTCCCTAGGCCTGATGCTGTTCTTCCTTGCCAAGTCCACGTACTTCTCCTTTAGCTCAGTTGCCGTGAACTTCCCTAAGGAAGCACTGTACCTCGAACACTTTTTGAGGTTCGTCCAAGCTACCTTACCCTTGTGGCGAGTAGTCCACTCCACTGCGTCCACGAGAGATGCCTCCATCGCCGCGTTCCACTGCTTCCTTTGGGCAATCATGGGCTTAGTGTATCCCAGGTAGTAGCCGTTCATCGGGTTAGACCCCTGGGAAATGCGCTGGGGGGGCCTCGGAAACTGCGAGTGCATTAACTGCTGCTGTTGCTGCTGTTGCTGCTGCTGCATCTGGGTTATCTGTTGGGGAGGTATGTTACCTCCTGTTTGCTGAGTTTGAACTTGAACTCTGTGATCTCCGTTAGGCGTCATTGTTATTAATCCTCCTGTCCCTCCCTTTCTTTAAACTCTGCAGTGTAGTCTGTCACACCATAATGGATAGCAAGAACATATCGCAGAGAAAGATGCAGAGTGTCGTAGAATCGTAGAATTGATTAGGAAAAGAAGCATCGGAAATAAGTTTCATAAAATGAGTGCTTTCTACTCATCGTAGACCACACGATTAAGGATTAGCGTATTGAATCATTCAACATGTTATGTTATGTTTTCTGCTATAGACTACATTAACAGCAACTAGTATACTCTACGAAAATAGATAAATGAGTGTAGAATAAGAAAAGCGAATACTACTGGAAGGAATCGAGAAATACGGTTGGAGAAAAGCTATCGTTTATACTCTCTGAGTATGAAACAAATTGATGTGGCATGTAAATAAGGAAGATCACATGATCATATTGACGTAGCGGAACATGAACCAAAGGAGATTCAAAGTGTCAAAGTAAAATAATTCAAATAAAGACTCCAAGCTGAAGGAGCAAAACAGTTAGGAAGTGTTTTGGGACGAAAAAAAATAAATGGAAGATTGGAAAAATAGAACGTCAGCAAGCATAGACAAACATCAATATGATGCATAGGTTTGAGGAGAGTCAAAAGGTGTTGGTGTGTATATTTCCCAGAATCGACTTAAACAGCATATAAGTCACGAAAAAAAAAAAAAAAAAAAAAGTATCCAGTCAAAGGAAAAGACAACTATGATAGGAAAATAAGTGCTAAGGCATATTAATATGATGATGTACTAATAGTTGGTCAGCCGAAAACATCAAAATCAAAAAAGGTGTAGTGCATGGTGCAAGTTTGAAGTGATAAGAGTGAAAGTACAAATTGTAAATATAGAGCATTAGGAAATTCTTGTATCAACAGATTGCTGAACGCGCCAAATTGTGAGAAACACATCGAAAAACAGATATTCTTACTTATTCATTATATATTCAATATATAAATATTAGAAAACGTCTGTATTATTCATAAACAATATATAATAGATTAGTTTGTCTGTGTACATAGAATTTGTGTTTATATCATGTATAAAAGCCCTTTGGTATAACATGTAAAAAAGAAAGTCCTTTGAGTTTCCCCTACCTCTTCTTTGTTTTATCGCGTTTTTGTATTATCGTTGTTTTTTTTCAAATCATTTAGCGCATCATAGGTGACCTTGTCAAGATCAATGAAGAAGAGCAATAAATCATTAATTTACTGTAAGTATGTTCATGGTAGGTAAGATGTACGTTGTAGTGTTAGTAAGATATAAGCGGTAGATGTCAGCTAGCCTAGCTTTGCACGTTCACAAAAAATCTTCGCTTTTGAAATTTAAAAAAAATAGAGAAAGGAAAATGATAGATTTGAAAGTCATGTTTGGCGTCCTATAAGCAATCTTAGAATAAATACAGTGGTCGTGCATGCTTCAGAAACTTTCAATTTATAAGTGTGGGTGTGTTGGTATTCCCTTTTGTCAGATAGTAAGCATGCGCATACAAGTATTTTAGACCAGTGTGGGAATGTTGCTGAGTGTCCCGTGCACCCTAGAAATATTTTAGTTGTTCCCGAGCCAAAACTGCATGTGGACGCAAGCTACGTGTAGTTAGCAGTCTTATGTGTGTTTGAAATGAAGATATACTAATTTTCTTTTTTGTTTCGAAAATCACGGAACTTATTCCTGATTACGCAATCCTGTTAAACTTCATACATTCTAAACACCAAATAGCGGCAGAAATGATTTGTACAATGAATTTCATTCGGTGTAGGTGTGTTGCATTTGTCTATGAATATCTGTATACCGTTATAAAGCTGAGGAAATAGTAATTGATGGATCTAAGAAGTCAGGTAATGTTCTCAAATTGATCGATAAAATGGAGCTCACATGAATGGACTAGCATGTAAATGTCACTTGTTGTCAGCATTTGACAACTAAACATTCCGCCTGAAGGGGTGTATGATATGAAAACTACTGGCAGTCACAAAACAGAACAGGATATATGTGTCTGCATTGAATGGTAAGGCGTGTGTTTCTATGACAAAGTGTTGCATCAGTGTTCGTCTTTGTCTTGGTGCCCTTCAAATTCTCCTGAATGTTAATATCGATGTGTATATATGTATATTCTAATGAAATATAGTGGAACAGTAACAGATTGTCTATACTACAAGTATAACAATCACAGCATTCGGATAAATGAATGTGCTTACTGTGGAGAATTGGTAGATTCGTATGTAGATCAGAGTGGGTACGTCGTATGGGTAGATTTGATCCTACACCAAACCAAGGCATACCGCCGACTCCTCTTCAACGCAGATTGTTCCTTACCGTACAAGCTCTCAAGGATAGGGAGCCAGGGAATGATGAACGACGAAGACCTCAGAAGAAGAGGGGAAGAGGAAGAGGAGGGGGTGGCTCAGAACTGTTTACGAGTATGAGAACCATCATTCGCCGCGTATGGTTCCCCTTCGTGTGTCTCTTCCTCCACTTCCTGAGAGCCTTGTCCCTCTTGGTTGCGGTGCTCGAGTACGGCGTGAATTGTGAAGGGATTGGTTTGTGGAGGTCTTTGTTTCGTACGTCCCCCCACAGACTCCATATCCGTAGGCCTGTCGATGCGCGTGCCAGTTTTTCTGTGCCCCCTTTTGCGTTACTAAACAAATACCTGTCTTCATCTTCCTCCTTCCGTATAGGGGCTGTCTTTCTGTCCCTTCGCTCTTCCCCCCCTTCTCTCATCACGCGCCCACTCTCTTGGCTCTGGGAGGATCAAATCCCTCTCTTCAGGGGAAAAAGATAAGACAAAGACGAAGGAAACAAGAGAAAAAAAGAATCAGAAGAGACAAAAGAAACGAAAGAAACGAAAAAGAGAGGCAACGACAGCACGAAGCAAACGAGAGAGGGTGGCAAGCAGAATGTGATAACGAAAGAGAAAACGAGAGAGTACGGGTGGAGGGCGGTGGGTAATATATTTGGAAAAATGAATGATTTGTTAAAGAAGTTGGTAAACCAGCAGGTGTGTGTTTTGGTTTGGAAGATGGATGGGAATGCAGTCAGATCGATCGAAAAGCAGAGATATCGTCAAGACTCCCTCTCCTCCGCCTTCTCCGCCTCCTCCCCTTCATCCTCCTCTTCTTCCCCTTCATCCTCCTCTTCTTCCCCTTCATCCTCCTCTTCCTCCCCTTCATCCTCCTCTTCCCATCCTTCATCCTCTTCCCACTCTTTCTCTGAGTCTTCTTTTAGCGCTTCCTTCCCCATCTACTTCGAATCTTTTCCGCTAGGCCTCTCTCCTTCTGTCCTCTTCCCCCCTCACTGTTACTGCTCACCCTCTTCTCTTTTCTTCCCTCGCTCTCACTCCTCTTCTTCTCTCTCCCCCACCACAGTGTCTCATATATTTCCTCCTCCTCATCTCTCTCCTCTTCCTCATCGTTCTCGTCCCCTTCCTCCTCCTTCTCCTATGGTGTATTCTCACCTGAGTCCTTGCTCGTTCATATTTCCCCGTCATCCTGGTCGAGTAGTAATTGCAGTCCATGGAGAGAGGGAGGAAAGGGAAGACAAGAAGGAAAAGAAGGAAGAGAGGAGGGGCCGTGGGGGATCGAAACGATGGACACTGAGTGGGGGGAGGGACAGAAGGGAAAGAGAAAGGGAGTGGAGAGAGAGGTGGGGGAAGGAAAGAGAGGAGAGGGAAATATATCAAATGAAGCGTGGTGCGCAGACCTCCTCTCCTTTCCCTCCCCTCTCCTCCTCTCCTTTCCTTCCTTTTTCCTCCTCTTCTTTCCCTCCCTTTTCCTCCTCTCCCTTCGCTCTGTCCTTTCCTCCTCCCTCGCTCCCTCCTCCACTCCCCTTTCCCTTCTGGTCGATTGTAGTGTGCATGCCAGTTCCTCTCCTCATCCTCGTTTCCCTCTTCCTCCTCTTCTTGGAGTACTCTTCAATATGTCTCGAGTACTTTATCTCTCTCTCCCTCATCTACCTCCGCAATTCCTCCCTCCCTCTCTCTGCCTCCTCCTCAGCATCCAGCGATATAGTCAAAGACTCTCACTCCGAAGCTCTCCTTTCTCGTCCTTTTCCCCCTTCCTCTCCCCTTGCCTCTTCTCTTTCGCATCCTTCTCCCACTCCCTCCACCCTACCCCGTTCCCTTTCCCCCTCCTCCCCTCCTCTTCTGCGCATTGTCCCCCTTTCTTTGAGTTCTTTTTTTCGCTCGATATCCCTCTCCTTCCTCGGCCTCTCTTCCTTCTCTGTTTCTTTAATCTGGCCCCAAGACCCCCTCCTCGTGGTGCCTGTCCTCCTGTTCGTCCTGTCCTCCAGAGTCATTTCTATCGCATCATCGATCGTCTTCTTCCCTCTCCTCCGCTTCCTTTATGCATCGACGTTAGAGGAGGGAAAGGGAGGAAGGGGGAGCATGAAGAGAATGCGAAGATAGCAGAGTTTGAGAAAGAACAGGGGAAGGAGAAGGTTAAAGAGAAAGAGCTGGGGGGAGAGAAGGACAGAGAGAATGACGGAGAGAAGGACGGAGAGAAGGAGGAGAAGGAAGAAAGAGCGAAGAGAGGAGAGGAGAAAGAGGATGAAGAGAAGGGGAGGGAAAACAAGCAGAAGAGAGCGTTTTTGAGAAATGTCTGCTCCTATTCTCTCGTCTGTCGAATTACGCATTCATTTTTCCAACACCTGTTGTTGATAGCACCGCGGATTGAATTATCTCCCCTCTTCATCTCCTCTTTCTCCGTCCTCTCCGGATTGATCTTCAAGGCATCTGTCATCTACTTCACTTCGTCATGTCTTTACTCGTATCTTCTATCTCTCCCCTATTCCTGATTCTCTGAATCTTCTCTCCTTCTCCCAGTCGCCCTGCTGCACTCCCCTCTTTCCCCGCCTTCTTTTACTACTATAGTCGGCTCCCTCCTCACGTTCCCTCCTTACCTTCCCCACAAGTTCTTTTACTTTTCGATTTCTCTTCTCTTTTTCTTTCTCCGCCACTTGATTTGCTTCCTTCCTTCTGCACTCCGCGACCACCCAACCACCTCGTCTTTGTCTATAGCGTGTACTGTTTTCCCTTCACTCTCTTTTTGCCTCTCTCTCCCCTACTCTCCCTCTCCTCCCTCTCTCCCACTCTCCTTCTCTCCGCTCCCTCCTACTCTCCTTCCTGTGCTTCTTCAACTGCGAGTAGTTGCAAGCTGCACCCACATCTTTTACTTATGTCTCATGTCAAGTGAAGAGCCTTCCGTCTCGTAGTCTGACGGGAACCCACCCTCCCTCAGCTCCCCTTTCTCTTTCTTTTTCTCTTTCTTTCTCTTCTGTGAACAAACTGTCAGGGAGATCAACAGAGGCACTGCGATGGACGAAACTGTCCACATAAAAGAACAGCGTTTACTCGTGTGTTTATTACGGTCGGGGAATTAGCGCAAAACGAAGGGATAGGTGGGAGCGAAGAATAGAGAAGTGGGCGGAGGTAGAAGGAAGAGTGACGACAAAGGAACGGAAAGGGAACGAAGAGTAAGGAAAAGGGAGGAAAAAGGAAGGAACAAGTCGTGTTACAGATTGTTTGTTCAGTAGTGAATGAGCGCTGTTGATAACAGAAGAGAATGGGGAAGGGAGAGGAGGGGAGGGAGGAGAGAGGGAGAGGAAGAGGAAGAAGGTAGAAAAGGAAGCGAGGAGTAAGAAAAGAAGAAAATGAGGAAAATAAAGACAGAATGAAGGGTTTTAATGAGTTTAGAAATGCACTGGGTGCTAAAAAAAATAAAAAAATAAAAATAAAAAGCATAGAATGAATATGAAATGGGAAATATGAATAAACAAATGGAGTACTGATAGAACAGAACGAGTGCAGAAACACGAACAGTTTCTAGGTCATTGACCCTAATGGGTACAATATACTCGTGGGTTAGAGGGCTGGAGGACTGGAAGATAGGGCAATCGGAGGACTGAGTTCTGATAAGAAAATACAACTCGGAGTCACCGTGATGTGGCCACCCTAATAGACCTCTAGACCAGGTTACAGACAGAAGCACAGAAACAGTTTGAACCTATGGAAAAACAAAACAGTCAGGGTAAGACCAAAGCTAGAACAGCGAGCAAAAACATACTAAAAGACAAAGGAAGAAAGAAACGGAGGGGAACAAACGCAGAACAAGAACCCACAGTAACTATAGCACTATAGCTCGTCCTTCTGTTGCTTCCTTCTGATCTCTTCAGCCCTCGACCTTATGGAAGCGTCCTCTCTCCTTTCGCTCGCCCCCTCCCTCTTCTTGTCCTTACTACTGCGATCATCCTCCCTCTTCCTCTGGTCAGAGTGGTAAGCCAATATGGCTTCTTGAGCCTCTCTCTGTCTCTGCCTCTCTTCATCTTCCCTCTTACGCTCTTCCTCTTCTCTCCTGGCGGTCTCCGCCCTCTGTCTTTCTTCCCTTGCCTTCTTCTTCTTGTTCTTTTGTCCTTCTACTCTTTTCCTTACAAGTTCTTCGTTCTCCCTCCGCACTTCCTCTTCCCTCTGCCTCTGCAGTGTCATCAGATATTCCGCCCTCTTCTCCTCCTCCTTCCTCCTCTCCTCCTCCACGTCCAACATCTTCTGTTTCGCCTCCCTTTTTTTGACTTCATTTTCTGCCTCGATTTGCCTTGACTTGGCCTCTGCTGCCTCTGTCCTGAGCCTCTCTTCCTCTCGTATTCTCTCGCTAAGCTCCTCTCTTACTCTCTTCATTTCCTCCGCTTCCTCTTGCGACACTGCCCTTCCCTTGCCCCTCCTCCTCCTTTTCTCTTGCTTCTCCTCCTTTTTCCCTCCTTCTGTGCCTCTCCCTCTCCCTCTCCCTCTCCCTTTCCCTCTTCCTCTCCCTCTCCCTCTCCCTTTCCCTGCCCTACCCTTTCCCTATATTCACGCATCAGTTCCTGTTGTTTCTTTTTTGCTTCCTCCACCAACCTCTCCTTCTCCTGCGCTGACTGCTCGTGTTCAGCTGCTTTGAGCGTATGGGCAGTGATCTCCTCCTCCACCGCTTCCCGTTGGTTCGCCCAGTCTTCTTCTGAAAGCACTCGAAGCTCTTCCCTGCCCTCTCCACTTGCTTCCCCTTCGCCTCTGTGGATCACACCCACTCCCTCTGCTACCTCTACGACGTCTCTTCCACCGTTCGTCCCCTAGCTCCCCTCCCTTTTCTCGCTCGATCAATCAGAGTCACTCCTTCTTCGTCAATTTCCCTTCCCTTATCGTCTAGCATAACTCCGCCTTCTCCCCTCCTGGTCGCCCTTTCCCTCACTTGCCTCTCCGCCTGTTTATTGAGTTCAATGGGGGTTACTTTGTCCATTGCTGAGTAGTCCACCTCTAGCTCAGGGCGGAAGGCGTACTCCACAGCGTTCATAGAATAAGAAGCAGAGCTAAGCAGTGGGAGGAGGGAGAAAGAAGGTGAGGAGGGCAAGTGGGGGAAGAGGATAGGGTCAATCGGGGAAAGAGAGGATACGTGTTTCTCTAGCTTTTCGATTGAAGTGATGAAGGCAGAGGTGAGTGCGGGGGAGGGGAGGGCCGAGAAGGAGGAAGCGGAGGCAGAAGTTGAGGAGGATTCGGGAGAAGGGATGGCTGAGGCCAGAGACCTGAAAGCAGAAGGAGACGGGGAGGATGAGGCCATCGACAAAGATAGATCTCTCAACGCAGAAGAGAGAGGAGTGGGAGACTGAGGCTTCGACCCAGAGTGTGGTTGAGTGAACGCCTTGACGTATAACTCAATAGACGCATCCACTCCAACGGCTCTGAAGTCCGAGAATACAGTGGGTGTGTTGTCTTTCGTCACAACAACAGGGGCTCTGAAGAAGGAGGAGGCGGAGGAGGCGTTGAATGTGGCGCACACAACGTATGAGTCTGTCTCAACGACAAAGCGTTGGAGCAGAGGAATGGACGAAGAGCCGAGGGAGTCGGAGAAAACAGCCCAGCGATCTCTGGAGACTGAGATCGAGGACACGTATGAGGGGGAGAAGAGGAAGGAGAACCGAGGGAGTGGGGGAAAAGGAGGAGGAGGAAGAGATGTACGGCACTTTGAGTCCTCCTATATCGATGTCTACCTTCCGAGAAGAGAGGGTGCCTGAAGAAGAAAAAAGAAAGGGAGGGGGGCAGAGGAGGAAGAGGATGAAGAAGATGAAGAAGGGGAAGAGGAGGAAGAGGGGGAAGAGGGGGAAGAGGGGGAAGAGGGGGAAGAGGGGGAAGAGAGGGCAGTAGAAAGGGAAGAGAGAGAAGGAGGGGAAGAAGGAGATATAATTGAGCGGATGGAGAGGGGAGGTTGAGTTTATATGAAGAAGAGGGGAGGAGGAGGGAGCGGAGGGAGAGGAAGGAGGAGAGGAGGGGAGGGAGACCCATGACAGAGTATGCCCCATAGACATCGGTCGAGGGAGGGAGGTGGAATCTAGCATCGCCAAA
The DNA here is from genome assembly GCA_035043665.1 of Drosophila quasianomalipes. Lineage (NCBI taxonomy): Eukaryota > Metazoa > Arthropoda > Insecta > Diptera > Drosophilidae > Drosophila > Drosophila quasianomalipes. Next base: position 61,820 of record JAWNMU010000140.1, on the reverse strand, counting down.
CGCCATCGAAAAGTCTACACGTCAAGAAGGTGGATGAGGTGGATGAGGTGGATGGACGAAGGGGTGGAGAAGGCGAATGTGATCGAGATAGTGGAGAGGGTGGAAAGGAATGAGATTAGTGAAGGGTGAAGAGGGTGAAGAGGGTGAAGAGGGTGAAGAGGGTGAAGAATAATACAAGATACAGAGTGGGGAGTTGAAAAAAAGAGAGCGGGAGAAGAGGAAGTGGAAGGAAGGGGGAATGGGGAGGTGGAGAAGTAAATAAGGAGAAGAAAAGAGAGAGAAAGGGGGAAGGGAGAGAATGGGAAGAGAAAGGGAGAGAAATGGGGTGAGGAAGGGGAGAAAGGGGTAAGTATTGCAATGCGAGTGGAAGAAGAGAGGGAAGAAAGAAACAGAAAAAAAGCAAGGGAGAAAGAGAGATATGGAGAGGTGGAGGAGGGGGAAGAGGAACAGAAATGGGACACAAGGAGAGAGGGAGTGGTTGAGTAGAAATATGAATGATCACTGCACTTTAGAATGAGAGATACCTGTGGGTAGATCTTTAGAGAGGGTGGAGTGTGCATCTTTGATTCCAATAGACTCGAACAGAGAGTTGAAGGAGTCGGGGAGAGACACCCAAAACCAAGACCAAGGGTATTCGGAGGGGTGGGGCCGGAGGGTAACGAACAGCCCCAACTGCGAGCAAGGAAAGTAACGAAGGATAAGAGGGGTAGGGGGAGGGGGTAAAGAGAAGGGAGCAGGGAAAGGAAAGGGAGGGGGGTAAGAGGAGGAGGGAGAGGGTAAGGAGGGGGGCGGTAAGGGAGAAGAAGTTAGGGGGAGAGATGAAGAAAGGGAAGGGATGAGAGGAAGGGGTGGGGGAAGAGATGGTGGAGACAGAATGGTAGTAAAGACAGAGGACGAAAACTTAACGTATGAAGACAAAAGGCGAGGAGTATAGCGAGGTGGATCAGCGGGAGTGTGTACGTATGCTCGTAAAGGTTGGTATCTGTGTGTGCGAGTACGCTAGTGTGGTTTTATGGTTGTGTGTGTGCGTAGTTGTGCATGTATGTGTATGTGTATGTGTATGTGTATGTGCACATGTGTGTGTATGCGCATGTATGTGTATGCGTATGTATGTGTCCTACAACAAGATCATATCGAGTGCATTACCTTCCTGCAGCATAGGCCCTGAATCTGTTGTTTCTGTGGAATTGGAAGGATTGATTTCCAATTTTAATCCACCCCTCAACAATTGAATTAAAGCCGTACAAGGAGCTCCCTCCAACGTCACACGCCGACCCGTTCTCCTCGTGATCCAGTACCTCGGTGTCCTCTCCCACGTAAGCGCCATGCACCCTAGTCAGCAGCACGTCCCACTCCACCTCTTCTCCCTTAGAGGAAGCGTTAGACGGGAAACGAGCAGTGACGTGGAGCTGGTCTTGTCCGATGAAGCGGTGAGAGAAGAGAGGAGTAGGGGACGACCCCATACCTTCCTCCTCTGAGAAAAATCCAGATCCATCGTGAGGCTTGGCAAAGTAATCCAGATCGGCCTCCTTGATGCGCAAGTTGGACAGAGGAAACTCGAAGGACACGGCAGAGGAGTGTTTGCTCTTAATCAGATGCACCATGCTCACGGCACCAACGTCCTTTCCCTTGGACGTCGCGTTTCTTCCAAAGTCAGAGATCTGGTAAATGAAGTTGAAGTTGTCCCTGTCTCTCCGTCATAGATGAGATAGTTCCACCACTGGAAGTAGAAGTTGTTGTAGTTCTTGAATTCTGCTCTGCGGTACCTGGAGTAGTAACCTAGGTTCGTTGTCGCTACCGAATGCTCTTTCTTAAACGCAAAAGGCTCATCATCATGTAGGTTGATGTACTGCCTAATGTAAGGAAATGAGTCTGTCCATACGTAAAGATTGAAAATAGCAAGTAATCAAAAGTGTGTACAAAAGATTAGGGTTAAAGAACATTAATTAGATTGCATCTAGCACAGCGAATAAAAAGTGAGAAACACACAGCAATAAGTCTACAAAAAATATATATGTTAAGTCAGCAACTTAAAGAAAACAGAAATATACGGAAACTTACACGAAATTATCCCCAATGTCACTGATAAAAGGACTACTATCAGTGTTGGCTTTATGAAGCCCATTCTAGGTAACGTGTGGCGCATGTTTAAGGTAAAATGTTGGTACGAACAAACGTACAAAATATTCGTTAGATTACACACATATATATTATACAGCTATCTACACTTCTATTTAATGGTATACAATATGAGGCTATATAACACAAATAAATGGATAGCAAAGGTGCTCCTATTTTGGGAGGGTGCAGACCAAAAAAAAGACAAGATTTTTGTTTGGAGCACTTTCGTTTTCTTTGGAACGAATACAACGTATTCGAACGATTGCAGAGTTGAAAATCCAGCGCAAATTGTGGGATCAATGTCGAATAAGATATGAATGTATATGTGAATCATAAACCCCGTCATCCGAACTCTTTCTCTAGATTAGCTGAGTTATCGAAAGAGAAGAAAGACGAGCTAACCCTCCATCAAAAGGATTCTGAGCACGAGAAAAGTAGCAGGAAATTTAGAAAAGCATCACTGTGTCATTCACACAGTAAAGGTGGATCCAGATCATGTCAGACTCACGTGTGTTCCGAACTATGACTCAGCTGTGTGGGGGTTTTCCTTCTGTCTTCTAGTTGTGTGTCTTGTGTTTCTTGTGGTGTTTGCTTTTATTACGAAGATAGTGATGCTGTCAACACACAACAGTGACAGGAGAATGGGGATCTACAGTGTTCCCATGGTATATGTCGTGTGTGTGGGTTTGTTGGTGGGTGTATTTCTGTCAAAATCCTATTGCTTCCCCGAGAAGAAGATGCTCGTCGATGTGTTCAGAGGAGTAGGGATTTGCTTGTAACAGTAGAGGACGGGTTGCACACCAGTAGACAGTTCATCCCAGCTCAGAGCATTCAGGACGTATTTATTTGGGAGGGGTTTACTCCCTCTTCGATGATTGTCTTCTATCTCCTCCTCCGCGTGAATCAAGAGGAAGGGAATGGGCCTCGTTCGGTAGGATCTCTGCCTCTATCTTCATCTCAGGATAGAATGATCTGTATATGTGATATGCATATGCATATATATGTGTGTTCACAGGGGTGCATGTGTATTATGTGTATCTTAGGTGGATTACTTTGCGTGTGGACTTCTGTTAATGTGGATGAGTGTGTGTGTGTTTGTGTGTGTGTGTGTGTGTGTGTTGCATATGTGTTTGTGTGCATGTACGTGTGTGCAGGTGGTCTTGTTTGAAGGCATGTATCCTCGGTTGGTATATTTGAAGGAGTGTCATGAATTGCTCAGATCCTTCCTTCCCCTCCACCCTCTCCCCTCCCCTCCACATTCCTCCTTCCCTTCCGCCTCATCCCCATCCACCTAGTGCGTTCCCCTCCGCTTGATCTCCAACTGCCTCCTCCACTCCCTCTTCCCCGCCCCATTCCACCATTGTGTTGTGCAGTTCGTAGCCTCTGTCCCTTCGTGTTTGTGTATCGAACCCAGTCATGCACGTTGCCTTTGATTGATTACCCCATACCCATCCCTTCGTGGGCCCTCCTCCCTCTTGTCTGGACAGTAGTGCATAGCGATCTGCAAATGTACTTATTTTTATTTATGAATGTAACGCTATGTTGTGGGGCCGCCGAATCGGGGAATAAACAAAATAGTATACTGTCGATGTCTTATGTGTTTATTCATTCATATTTCTAATTCTAATATTGCTAGTTAGAGTGAGTGCACGTAAAAGAAGAGGGAAAGAGGACGAAGGAAACAAGAGAAGGTCGGATAAGAAGAGGAGATCAACGACAGAAGATGAACAAAAGAGAAGAACAAGCATAGGAGCATAGAGAACACAGACCAATGGCCAAGGGGACGCAAGCCGATGTCTTCCACGGTGGAGCGTGGCGTTCAAAGCATGCATGCAAATGCATATCTGTATGAGTAGAAATGCACTCCCGTCACATCATACAACCATTACGTAGGACAACTGTTATTTGATGGTAAAGAACCAGGTCAGCAAGCGTCTTTTACCTCTCATTCTTACTTCCGCCTCATACACCAAGCACCAACAAGCATCGCTCTCAGCCGTTCCCTCTACGAGATCCTATGTAGCCCTCCTCTTCCCCCTTCCCCCTTCTCCCTCCCCTGCCCTCCTACTTTCCCTCTGTTCCCTCTACTACCACTCTCCGGCATCCCCCAATCACACGCCATGGGATTGAGCCAGCTATAAGCGAACGGGTGGAGGCAGTCACGTACTCACGCTGCACACATACGTGCGCACCTCTCCCTCCCCCTCCTGCCCCTCCTCCCCCTCCTGCCCCTCCTCCCCCTCCTGCCCCTCCTCCCCTCCTGCCCCTCCTCCCCCTTCTCCCCCTTCTCCCCCTTCTCCCCTCTTCTCTCTCAACAGCATGCTATCACTCATTCCTGCACTCCCCTCTAATGTGTTGGCTTCTCCCTCGTTCGTTTGCAGTCGACGGAAGAAACGTCGATCGTTAACGGTCGGGATATGCTTCTACAAGAACTGCGAATAGTGAGGGTGCACTCGAAGGTGAGTGTCCCTCATTGTGGGGCTGAGCAGTTGTATGCGACGATACACCTAATACGACTAGCTCTACGTGCACAATGGCCACTCATATACAGGAAACAGTCATGATACCGTGAAAGTGATGGAGATAATGTTGGTGACTATATTACATCTGATGAAAATCCCTGAGTGCTCGGAGCCTAATTCATACCAACCCTCTATCCGCTTTCTTTGTACGCGCCCCTTCATTTTTCCTCCTCCTCTCACGTCATCTCATTCTCTTCCTCAACACACGTATTCATCCCTGCACTTTCTCCTTTTTTCTTCCCTCTCCCTCCCCTACATATCTCCACTACTCCTCATTCATCAGTTCTGTTTGAGTGGATCAGGGAGAACTACGAATGTCGACTCCTCCGACAAGGAAATGTCCTCAGAAACGTTCTTACTTCCAACCGTACCCACAATCTCTGTGACAGGTTCCCACACCTTCATTGTATCTCCGCAAGCTATGATAAATCACAGTGAACAACACAACGGATATTAGAAAGTGCATGAGCAACAATAGTAAGAAACGAAAGCAAAACGCAAACGAAAAAATGTGGAAAAGGGCTGTTGTTTGTAAATATATTTGTTGCTGTGATGAGATATTCTTACCATTATTTGAGTCAATCATGGATTGCATGTGGTTGCTAATTCCCGTCAGGTGATTCAATGTGCGGAGAGCATGTTGACGAAGCAGCAACAACTGTTTAATGCATTATAACCGAAGTGGGAAATGGATATTAGTTGTTGATGGCATAGAAAATCCAGAGAATTATTAAACGTTGACCTTATCAAAAGCATGAATATTGATTATAACTGTATAGGATACCTGGGCAAGCTCATCTTCTTTGCTCTTCAGGTAAGCGTTAGGGTCTTCATGCTCTTTAGTCGACATGTTATTTTCTAAGCACACATATTGTGAATGATATGATACATTAGCTTAGATATACAGACGGAATGATTTAACTAGATAGCGTGTAATTCTGTCAATATGCAGTGAATAAATAAATAATTTTGTTTTACTTTCTTCCACATCCTCTTTTGGAGGGAAAGTAGGACAAGACTGAGATATTTTGGAAGCGCTGTAAAGAAAAGACGAGAGCATATTAAACAGAAGAATGTATATGGGATGAGCTCTGAGCTTAGAAGGAAAACATGCATATGTTTTGGATATGAGGTTCTTGTATATTTATTGTGGTAATGTCCTGGGAGGTTTTCGACCAATGTATTTGATAACTAAGATTTTTTAAGAGAAAGTGACAACAACTAGGTAAAAGGAAGAAAAAGCGATTCAGAAAGATAGTTAGCAAATAAACAGAGTTTTTTGTCAAAAACGCCCGTGGCTCGAGCATGGAAGTAGACTGTAATTCACTAAAGATAGGCACTTTCTGTGTACTATTCATAGAATCCTATGTAGCCCACTGTGTATATTTAATAAATATTATGAATATTTGGCCAATTTCTGAGATTTAACTCTGAGTATGCATTCTTGCTATGCAGTCTAATGTTCTCACTAATTAATCAAGGGAGACTTGTACACGTGTATTATATTATCTGTGCGCATATAAATTCTCGTCAAAGAGTGATACAAAACGAATGGAATGTGTTATGATGCTCACTTCCTCTCATTCTATGCAATTACAATTTTCCTTCTTATCCTCCGTCCCATTCCTCTTTCTATCCTCACTCCTTCCCTCCCTTGTTTCTGTCGTATGTCTCTTCCTGCATTCTTGTTTTGGAAATCCGGGAGCGTGTGCTGTCTTATATTTTCTTTTAGTAATAGAATTCTATGATTTTCCTCATATCTTAATCCTCGTACATTTTCTTACATTTTGTCCTTGATGGTGTGTATGTCTGTCTGTCTATGTTGTTTATGTCAGAGCAAATATGGCCAAGGGAAGTTTCTACGTTGAGGTTGGAAGAGTCGCTTTCGTGAACTACGGACTCCTCGCTAACAAGTTCGTTGTCATTGTTGACATTGTTGATGGAAACAAGGTAATAATTTAGAGATATAGAAGATAACTATTAATTGACCCTTGATTGTGTATTATGGAGAGGAACTCAGCAAACGAATCTACCAAAGGGCGTAATTAGATGATAGCTAATGGTATATGTGGTAACTGTATGTGTGTGTGCAATTGTATCTGTTGTTTTAGGTCCTCGTTGACGGACCCACCTCTGGAGTCAAGCGCCAGATCCTCCCCTCAAGTGGCTCTCCCTTGTTAACGTCAAGGCTGAGATTGCCAAGTCTGAGGTCACCGCTGAGCTTGCCAAGAAGATCGCCGAGCAGAAGGTGTGTTTTGAATCTACTTGGCGTGTGTTATTTATGGATAAAGAATGATGAGTGATGGAAGGGGTTGAATGAACAACGTGGGAGTGAAGCGAAGCTATGGAGCAGAGGATGAGATTGAGATAGCATATTGCAGTGTTCTTGGTCGAGGAAGTTGTCTCCACTCCAGTCGCTTTGCATTCTACTTATTAGTCAAATGGAATCGTGGTTTACTTGCGAAGGGGCGCATATAATTCACCCTTAACTGCGTTGTTTGTACTGCATGAATGTATGTGTGCTGGTTCTGACCGAATGACTATGTTTCTTTCTTTTGTGTATCCTTTGCAGATCGACGAGAAGGCTGCCAACACCGGATTCGGAAAGCGCGTCGCCCTTAACAAGAAGCGTGCTGCTCTCAACGACTTCGACCGTTACAAGGCCGCCGTCTACAGAAAGCGCCGTTCTGCCCTCCTCCGCAAGTAAATGCTAAGGCTGAGGAAATTGTCCATGTATTGCTTTTCTTTTCATCGTGTTCTTTTCATCACCTGAGACGGATTCGGGAACAGTTATTTATTAAGAATGTAATGGTTCGACATTTATAGCTGCGTTGCAGATTGTTGAGTCAACCAGAAGTCGGAATAATATGTTTGATTGTCGTTGTGGCTTGTGGCTGTGTTTTGTTAGTCTGGCGTCTGTTGACTATTCGACCTCCAAACATGATTAAAGTATTTTTTATTTTTTAACTTGACTACGCAATAATTTGCCAAAGGAACGAATAGGAAGGGAAATATATTTCTTGATTACAACGAAAGTGTGAGGGCCATGTGTCGAAACCTCCTATTATTGGGCGTAGTTTTCCCGCTGAAAACGAACAGAAATATGATTATGCATTCATCTATTACTCTTGAGGATGAGGGGATGAGTTTGCGCATCAACGCATCTGGGTGGATCTGCACGTCTCCTATTGGCATCAGCCCAACCCTCCTCCACTCCCTCGTGATCGCATCTAATGTGTTTTCAAGTCGTTTTTATTCATGCATAGCCCTAACGCCAACTTGCTGTTCGCATTCGCTCGTGGCGTTAAGTAGGAAAATAGATTGAACAAGATTAAGTGTAGGTGCAGGTGAAAAAGATAATAAAGCATGTTCTTATGAGTATCTGGACGTTTGCTAATGAACGCATAGGACTGTCGTTGAAGAGCAAAGTAAAAGCAGATGCCAGTGTAGATGTATATATTGATATGGATACATTTATAAATGAATACGTTCGGATATAAATGTATAGATCTAGATATAAATGTATAGAACTAAATATAAATGTATAGAACTAGATATAAATGTATTGATGTGGATAGATACACATCTGTTTAGACATACAGATATTGAAATAGATATCAATTTATAGATATAGATTTAAAGAATTATAGATTTATAGATATATTCATATACATATATATATATATAGAGAGAGGCAGAGGCAGAGAGAGAGGCAGAGGCAGAGAGAGAGGCAGAGGCAGAGAGAGAGGCAGAGGCAGAGAGAGAGGCAGAGGCAGAGAGAGAGGCAGAGGCAGAGATAGGACTATTCATTTAGGTGGTCTGTATTTAAGGAACGTTGGGTGGCCTCATCGAAGAGTCAGAAGGAGGTTGGAGAGAAGGAGTGAGAGAAGACGATGAAGGGAATGCGGGGAGGGAACGGGGAAGGAGGACTTGTCTAACGCGAAGCTGGTACTCTTGAGGGAGGATGAGGAGAAGGAACTGAGGAGACAGAGGTGGAGAAGGAAGAGTTAGAGAGGGAGGGAGAGGCGGAGGAGTTAGGGGAAGAAGCGGTGGGGGTGATAGTGAAGGACTTAAACTTTGCTTTCTGTTGGGGCTGAGGGGGGTTTCTGAGGGAGGGGTGGGGGACATTAACGAAGGGAGAGAGTTGGAGGTGATGCTGCTGTTGCTGAGCTAAATATTGTTTTTGTTGTTGTTGTTGTTGTTGTTGTTGTTGTTGTTGTTGTTGTTGTTGTTGTTGTTGTTGTTGTTGTTGTTGTTGTTGTTGTTGTTGTATGAATGCGGCGTAGTCCCCTACGGAAGAAGAGGAATGAGAGAAGGAAGAAGAGGGCGAGGAGGGGGAGGAAGGGGAGGGGAAAGGGGAGTAGGAGGATGTAGTGGTAGGTGTTCCGTTGGAAGAGAAGTGAGGAGAAGAAGGGATGGTGAGGGGGTGGGCGAAGGATGGGATAGAGGAAGCGAAAGAGTCAGAGGGAGAAGCGGAAGGGTAGAGTTGTCGAGCAGGTGAATGAGGCAAGGAAGAAGAGGAGAAGCGGGGAGAAGAGGTCGAGTTAGAGGGGGGTTCAAGAAGGAAAGGGAAGCTCGTGCGTGCGTAGAGATGGAAGGGTGGACAGGAAGTGAAGAGGGGGAGGGGAAGGAAGGGGAGAAGGATGTAGACAAGGAAATGGTGGAGAAGGAGGGGGAAGGAGGGAAGGAGGGGGGTGGGATCGGTTTGTTTGAAATTGTTCTTGTTCTCGTCTCTCTCGCTCAATCCATGCTTGCTGTTGTTGTTGTTGTTGTTGTAGGTATTGTTGTTGTTGTGTTTGTTGTTGTGTTTGTTGTTGTGTTTGCATCTGTTGAGAGTATATTAAGCTTAGTTGGGGAGGACCGCTCCTTTCCTTTCTAAGGCCTGACCTCCTCCCGCCACCTCGAAGTTATCGTAGTCCACATCCTCCTCCATCTCCCCCCCTCCCGGTTCTCTATCTTCTTCTTAATATAATTCTGTTGTTTGAATTGCATCAGTTGTATCTGAGATTGCTGCTCCGCATCATCTCGAAGTCTCTCTGGAGTGAGAACGAACCCTTCACCCCTCCCCATTGCATAGAGACTCTCCTCCCTCTCGTTCTCCCTCTCCCTCTCCATCTCCCTCTCTCTCTCATGTGCCCACTGCTCCTGCTCCCTCACCCTCCTCTCCCTCTCTTCTGCTCCCCCGCTCTTGCCTCGACCTCCTCCCTCTCCCTCCTGACTCTTCCCTCATCCTGCTCTCGGAAAATCTCTATATTCCTCTGTATCCTCCTCTTCTCCTCCTCAACCATCTCCGTCATCGTCATAGCTGGTTTTACCACCTTTATTTCCCCTACTACCACATTCTCTATCCCGCGCTCCCCTCTTCCTGCCTCATATCGCTCCTCGTGTTCATCTGCTATTTCCATCAGTCCCAGTTCAGCTTCCCTTCCTCTTGGTACTGCCATCGAGGGTGGGGCGCAGTAGGAAGAGAAGGAGGGGAGGAGGAGGAGGAGGAAGAGGAGAGTGACCCAGCTGAGGGACCAAGGGGGCTGCTTGGCCATAGAAGCTACCGAATGCCTGGAACGGGTTCAGATCCGGGAGGAGAGACAGTGGAGCAACAGAGTCAGAGGCAGGGGTAGAAGCAGTTGATGATGCAGAGGTAGGGTCGCGAGCGGGGACAGTGGGAGAGGGAGGGGGTAGAAGGAGAAGGAGAAGTAGAGGAAGACTTAGGTTTTTTTCTTGGAGGGAGAGGGGAGAGGGGAGAGAGGATGCGGACGCAGATTGGTCGGAGAGGAAGAAGATGATGACTGCGTCTCGTCCTCTTCTTCTTCCTTCCCTCCTCTTGAACTCATAGACAGGCCCGTCGATTGCCCCTCCGCTGTCCCTCCTTCGAAGCGGGATGGTTTTTTTATCACCCATGCTAGGCCTGTCCTCCCTCAAGTCCACCACCACCAACCTAGCGTTCAGATTCTTGAACATCTCCATCTCCATCAACACGTGTTCGCTCGTTCTGTAGAGCTCGACGCTGAGTCCACATGGGAGTGTGACTTCGTATGAGGGCAGAGTGATATTTCCATGAAGCCATCTCTCGTTAGAGAGGTATATCTCGGTCTTCTTTTCCTGTGAAGGACATACCACCACTGCGATCGCCTCGGGAAGCAGCTTTTGAGTAGAGTAGGTGGAGGTGGAGGTCGTTTGTTGTGAGCTTGCATCCCCCGATGGATGGGAATGGATCCATCCAATAGTAGCTATGTTCCTTCGCATCTGGGCTAGGGAAAGTACCTGTTCGTCTACCTGCTCAACGTGGGACCCCTTCCCTTTTGAGGTGGAATGATTAAGTGAGTTACGAAGATGCTACCTCCTCTCATCACACCGGCTAGCACTCCCATCGTTTCTATGTCTTCCTCTGTGTTCTTGGCTGCGCATTTGAGGAACTCTCTCTCCACTCCTTCAGGGACGTGGACTCTCTTGAGGTTCTGGCTCAAATAATCCACTGATCTCAGTCGTGAATGGAGTGTTCGTGAGAGGCTTCTTACGCAGCGACGAACCAGCAGAACCAGACCGGAAGGAGGAGGTGGAGATGTCGTTGAACTTGAAGGTGGAGGTGTTGGAGAAGGAGGAGGAGGAGGAGGATCCACTGCCAGACTTGAGGGGGTTGAAAGAGGAGGAAGAGGAGGAGGGGGAGGGGGAGGAAGGTGCAAAGGAAACAGAGGGAGGAGTAAGTTTCTCTAATTCTTTTTGCTCTTCCATCTGTTGCATGAACATGCGCTTGACTTTCTCTTCCTCTTCCTTCATGAGGACGGAAGGAGTTCTCTCTCTCACCTTCGGCGGAGGGCGGAGCAGAGGACGAGAAGGAGAGGCTGTGGGGGAAGGAAAGGGAGAAGACGAGGGAGAAGAGAAAGACGCTGAAAATGAGGAGACGGAGTCGGAGGAGGGAAGGGGATGGGGGAGGAGGAGGGGGATGAAGGTGAGGAAGAAGGGAAGCAGAGAGACTGTGCATTCATCATGGGAGGGTGTGCGCTATCGCTCTTCTCCATTCCAGAGCAGGAAGAGGAGGAGGGGAAGGAGGAGGGCGACGATGAGAACGAAGGGGAGGAGGAAAAGGGGGCAGAAGATGCTGATGAAGAGGTGTGTGAGTTGGCGAGCGTTTGAGAATAGTTGTTATTAATGATATGCATAAGGGAGCTCTTCCTGCGAGAAGAGGAGTTGGACTGAGGAAGAAAGAGAGGAAAGGGCGAAGAGGAGGAGAAAGAGGACGAAGCAAAGGAGGAAGCGAGAGGAGAAGCGTTCAGAGCGGAGGAAGAAGCGAGCGCAGCAATGGTGGAGAGTGAGTTAGCGCTCGTTCTGCTTCTTCCTCCAGTGTTTCCTTCGGTGTTTTCTCCTGTGTTGTTGATTCCAGCCATGCTGCTGAGAGACCCACCCATGCTCGCACTGTAGCTGTTGTTGTTGTTATTGTTTGCGCTGGTGTAAATGCCATTTGAGGGACTGAGAGACTCTGAGATGGCGTTGAAGAGGGACTTAGAAGCTGGAGAGGGAGGGTTGGAAGAGGAGGAGAGGGATAGCTTAGAAGGGGTGGAAGGGAGAGACGAAGATACTCCTGAGGAACGTAGAAGGGAAACGGAGGCAGAAGAGGATGAAGAGGAGGAAGCGTTCGCGATGAACTTCCTGAAGATGGGATTTTCTTAGCAGGTGAGGCAGAGGGGGTGGAAGAAGGTGTTATGGAGGGTGTTACGGAGGGTGAGGGAAAGAGGGAAGGGGGATTGACCTTGCCGGAGAGTGAGAGAGGAGGGGAGAAGGAGGAGGAGAGGGGAGGCTGAAGAAGATGAAGAGGGGGAGGGAGAGGGAAGAGGAAAAGGAGGGAGTGAAGGAAGAAGGGCCGAGGGAAGAGTCTCTGGAACCCTTTAGGTTTGAAGTGTCTATCTCTCCTCTCCCCATCATCACTCTCCCTCCCTCCTCCCTCCCTCTCCCTCTCCCTCTTCAAATTCCAGTCCTTCTTCCTCATCTTCCCCCTCTTCTCCTTCCTCATTAACTCCCAGGGCCCACCCCTGTCCGCTGCTCGGTCTTTCATACGAGAGAGAGGTGTGGTGAGAGGGGAAGCGGGGGAGCTGGGAAGGGAGGGAAGAGTTTTGAGAGGGCAAAGGAGGGAATGTGGGGAATGAGAGAGAGAGAATGAGAAGAACGAGTAGGGGAGAAAGAAGAAGATGCGGGAGAAAGAGATGAAGAAGAAGAAGAGGAAGAAGAAGGAGAAGAGGAAAAGGAAGAGGAAGAGGAAGAGGAAGAAGAGGGAACAGGAGAAGAAGGTGTAGAAGAAGAGGGAGAAAAGGAAGAGAAAGAAGTGGAAAAGACAGAGGAAGTAGACGAGACGGGAACAGGAGGGTGAGGAATTTTGAACATGGGGGAGTTGAAAGGGTTCTTAATTGGAGAGGAGGAGGAGGAAGAAGAAGGGGAAGGAGAAGGGTTAATGTGAGGATGTAGTCTAGAGTGGATGGAAGAGTGGTGGGAGGAGGTGGGAGGAGATGCTGGAGAGGACGAGAGGGAGGACGAGAGAGAGGAGGCGTCGGAGAAGGGGGAGTGAAGGAGGTCCTTTTGCGATCTATCCAGTGAGAGGGAGGAGGAAAGGGGATGGAACCTCGATGGGGAAGATGAGAACGCAGAAGAGGATATTGAGATAGGGAACTAGATGAGAAGGAGGAGGAGGAGGAGGAGGAGGAGGAGGAGGAGGAGGGGACAGGAGAGGAGGATGGAGACCTGTACGCGGGAGGAGGAGCAGGGGAGGCAGAAGTGGAGAAGGATGGCTTGGAGGAAGGAGAAGAATAAGGACGTGAAAAGGAAGAAGAACATAGACTAAGGGCAGAGGCTGAAAGGAAAGAGGAGGAAAGCGAGGTAGAGGGAGAGGGAGAGGAGAGGGGGAGGGAGAGGGGGAGGAGGAGGGAAGGCAGAGGGAGAGAAGGAATGCGAAAAAGACAAACTGTTGTCGTCATGGTGTCTTGCGTTCCGTCCTCCTTCTACTCCCTTATGCCTCCCCTCTCCCTCTCCCTCTCCCTCTCCCTCTCCCTCTCCCTCTCCCTCTCCCTCTCCCTCCCTCTCCCTCTCCTCCTCCTTCTACCTCTGTGTTCCCACGCATTCTGTTTGTTGTTAGTGTCAACATGAAAACCACTGATACCACTGTGATCGTTGAATGTGCAGTTGTTGTAGTTGTTGTTGCTGTTGTTATTGCTGTTGTTGAGTAATAGAGCAGGGTGAGACCCATCCTTGATCGCGTTCGAAGGAGAGCGAAAGAAGACGAAGCGGGAGGAGAGGAGGATGGAGGAGGGACGATTCTCTGAAGAGGAGAAGAAGGAGAAGGGGGGCAGACGAGAGAGAGAGGAGAGATGCGAGGGGGGATGGGTGGAGAGAATGAAGCAAACGAAGAGGAAGAAGAGGAAGAGGAGGAGGAAGAGGAAGAGGAAGAGGAAGAAAGAAAGAAGAGGGAGGGGGGAAGATCGGAGTGGAGGGGTGCAGAAGAGGAGAGAACGAAAGCCTCTTCCTTCCTCTTTCTAGATCTTGATCCTTCTCGTTCTCCCGTCCTCTCCCCCGACCTTGCCCCTATTTCTCCACCTGCTGCTGTCCCGTACCCCTCTCTCCTTCTTCCTTCCCTTCCCTCTAATCCCCCTATAACTTCTCTTCCCTCCCCTCTACCCTCTCCTCCCATCAAGGATTGGAACCTTTTCTTGATTGCTTCTTCAGACTCTCCGATGGTTCTTTCTTCCTCCTCCTCCTCCTCCTCCTCCTCCGCCCCACCTCCCTCCCTCCCCCCCCACCTCCACTCTTCTGGGTGAGAGACCCAGTGTTTACTGAGCGTTGGATGGAAGCAATGGGAGCGAAGGGAGAGTTGCTGATTCACCCTCTCCCTCTCCCACCCTCCCCATCGAGTGGCTCTCCTCCAATGCACGCAACTCTCTCGCCTTCTCTTCGCACACTGCACATAATAGGAGTTTCAATATTTGGTTTCACTATTAGAAAATTAGTGAGAGACAACAAAGTGAAACTGAAAAAATGAGCCAATGAAATTTCATCAAACGAACGCAAACGCATTAACAACTACGTACCTGATTTCCAGTACTTTACCGAAAACTGGTATTTTTGTTCATTTCCCTCGGGGTTATTTTCTATAGTTGTTTGGTAGGCCGTGATAATATCGCTGTAGCATTTGTGCTGTAACTGTAACCACGTGTGTTAAAATAATTGCATAACAAGAAAAGTAAGCATTCTACTCCAAATCACGGCTTAAAGGAAAAGATTAAAATCAAACTATCACTTGAATTACCTCAATATCACCATTTCTCTTGGCTTCATTTCCATACTTGAGCAGAGACTGCATGCGCTCAAAACAAGCCTTGATCGATGTGTTTGGTTGTGAATTGCCTTGCATGTTTGTTTAAGTTGTTTTTTGGAGCACGATGGAAAACTAGTTGTGTCTTTGACGGAAAAAAATATGTACTTTTGTGGTGCATTATCAAATAGTGATATATATAGAAGAGATAGAAAAAAGTGACAGAGACAAAAAAAAACGTTTTTTTCGTTAATGCAATAATGGAAATGCAGAAGTAAAAGAAAAGTCTAATTGTATCATTCAATTTTATCGGGAAACAAGCATTTGATAATGTTTCAAAGGACTACAATATTATGTAGAAGAGCTGATGTGAGCAAATGTTCAATTTTATTTAAATTTGAGTTTTTTTTTCTTTAACCTCATAAATTTTCTTCAAACACGTTCTCTCCACTTTTTCAAGTCTCTTAATTATGAATAAGTGAACAAAAAGTGCACGTGACATAATCTAACTAAAACTTTTGAAAATACTAAATAAGTCCGATAGAGTTGACCATATATATCGAAGTTTTAAGTTTTATATCCAAAATTACATTGAATTTTGCCATTTTTTATCCTCGAAAATAATTTATCCAGGAAATATTCGCAAAACAAAATAAAGCACCAGAATAAAAACTTAAAAATGGTAGTAAACGATAATAATATAATTAAAAATAAAACTAAAAGTAAAAATTTAACTAAAATTATTAAAATACATATCGATGTGATAATTGATATAAAGATGTATTCAGCGAAGATTACAAAAAAGTGGAGTATTTCTTTCTAAAACGATCTTCCCTAATACATTGTTTTTTATGTCTCTATTTATCTTTTTAACTTATTTTATTTTAGAGTAATTTACATAAACAAGACAATATTTACTTCTATTCCTTGAATTTGATTTAAAAAGCTTGTTTTTGCGGTCATTCTGTTTCTCAAGTATATTATGTACTGCCAACGAAATTCAGACACAATGTGAAAAATAAATTACGCGCAAATAAGTACAAGAAGTATGTGAGACATCAGAACAGTTAAATAAATATACATTATGAAATTATTCCCTGCGAAATTATCACGAAATTCTGAGAATATATGGACGTTTGAGAGATATATATTATGTTGTATCCTTATGTGACTTCCATCTTAGTAAAAACAAAATAAAGCAGGCAATTTTACGATCTTGCTATAAAATATCAAGTATGTGATACTCGATCAGATATCAGATATCTTCTGGCTCGTATAAACACTTTATTCTCCTCACATTTTCTGGTAATGTCTGTCGAGTTAGCAATATGTCTTCATATTTCCACTTCAGGTAGACGACTGGGCGTCTCCTGATGAGAGAACCTTTCCCTCGCATATTGATGTGTTTGCATGATATTTATTATGTCATGTTGTGCTACTGTGCCTATTTGTATACGATTGCATTGCTTACGTTTACTGGATTATGTACTGAGGTATTCTAGAATGTTCTTAAAGGAACATTTAGATATGATATTCTCAATTAGAAGTTTTGTTCTCCATTG
The DNA here is from genome assembly GCA_035043665.1 of Drosophila quasianomalipes. Classification (NCBI taxonomy): domain Eukaryota; kingdom Metazoa; phylum Arthropoda; class Insecta; order Diptera; family Drosophilidae; genus Drosophila; species Drosophila quasianomalipes. Next base: position 45,324 of record JAWNMU010000140.1, on the reverse strand, counting down.
CTTGTCATTTCCCTATTCTCTTTCAGGTCATCTTTGGGTTCAACTATGTTTGTATGGGAATAACTCATGACTAAGCAATGGGCTATGACGACTATCGTTCTTTAGTTAATAAAACACGTATTATCTCGAGTTCGATACAAACGGCCATCAGGCTTTATTAACGGAGTTCTTGCCCCCCCAGTGAATGCGGCGGCATAACTTGACATGTCTATGATTTTGTCTGTGAGATTTATGACTTTTCTGCTAATATACCGCTTGGAACGAATTCGGAAAAAAACCTTACAAACATATTTTAATCGTGAATTATTGAGGTATTTCATAATGTTCTTAGTAAAAGCATTTTAATATGTGGGAAAATAATATTAGTAAATGATGTATATATTATTTCAACATTGCAAGGTAGTGGCTGTAGCTCAAATGGTAGAGTACGTGCTTAGCATGCATGGGGCAGCGGGATCAATGCCCGCCAGCTACACTTGATTAGACTTCGTAGCAAAGTGGTCAACGCGGGTGATTAGAAATCACCTCCCTTCGGGGCATGGGTTCAAACCCCATCGAAGTCGTTTGTTTTTTCTCTTTTTAATTTTTATTTGTTAATTTATGTCAATGCATTTTTCATTCTGCGCTTTTACAGTAGCGGAGATAGAGTGAAGGATGCATTAAAGACATGAACTTATAAATTACTATATTTTGTTCTGTTATTTATGTTTTTCCGCAGGATAAGAAGAGCATCAACGGTATATGTCTCAAATTGAAGTTTTTGTCGCATGAATTCTGTGTCGAAAGCTCTGTTTATCTATCGTTGTGTAGGAGAAGAGTGAATCATGGTAAGTACCACGCACTATTTCAAGTGCTTTATTCATGCATTGAATAATATTTTGATGTACTTTTATTATCTGAATTACCTTGGATCTCACTATTTCCCTAATACTTTTGCTGTACATTATTTTCTTTGATTACACACACCATTCCATTTACGCAGAGTTCTGCTGATATATCAACGGCAGGAAAACCCGCTAAACTCTCTGCAGCGGAAAAGAAGAAGCTTCGTCGTCAAAAGTTAAGGGACAACAAGAAGGAATTAAAGTCCTTAAATGATATATGGAGAGAGAAGGAGAAAGAAGCTATAGAAGAATTTGAGCAGAGAAAGTTGAGCAAGAAGAGAAAGAAGGATACCGAAGATGGTGAGGAGACTACCGATGGAGAAAGTTCGTCCGAGGCTAAAGAGGGGTCTAGTGTAAACGAGGAGGATAAAGATGTAGAGGAGGAAGATGAAGATGATGAATACAATGAGGGAGAAACCCATGAGGAGAAGTTAAACAGAAAGGCGAGGAGGCAGAAGGGAAGGATCAGCATTGCCGAGCTGAAGCAGAGCGTAGAACGTCCGGATGTAGTGGAAGTCCATGACTGTAACTCCACAGATCCTAAGTTTCTGGTGCATTTGAAGTGTGTGAGGAACTCAGTACCTGTCCCTCTGCATTGGAGTCAGAAGAGAAAATATCTCCAGGCCAAGAAGGGATACGAAAAGCCTCCTCTTCAAGCTGCCCCAGTTCATCGAGGACACAGGGGTGTCGAAGATGAGGAACGTATTGGGGGAGGAAGAGGACGAGAAGACGCTGAAGAGGCAGCAGAGAGACAAGATGAGACCTAGGATGCACAAAATGGACATCGACTATAACGTCCTCCACGCTGCCTTCTTTGTCCACCAGACTAAGCCCCAGATGACTTCACTAGGGGAGTTGTACTACGAGGGAAAGGAGTTCGAGGTGAACACATCGAAATTCCGCCCGGGAGAGATGTCTGAGCCGTTGTTGAGAGCATTGGGAATGGATTCCAATGACAGTCCCACTCCCTGGCTATTAGCTTTACAACAGAACGGATTGCCCCCCTCCTACCCCCGCATCAAAATCCCTGGGGTCAATGCTCCTCTCCCCCTGGGGGCAGATGGGGTTGGGACCAGGGGAGTGGGGAGACCCCCGTTGATCCCACGACTGGGACTGGGTTGTTCGGTGGAGATCTCTTTGGTGAACCATCGGTTGGAAAGTACTTCGTTCACCAGGAACAGCTGTGGGGACACCTCGAAGAGGGCGTCGCAGAGGACGAAGAGGAGGACGAAGAGGAGGACGAAGAGGAACGCGGTGGCAGTGGAAGGGCGCAAAATGCTCACGCTGACCTCGACCTGCAAGACGCAGTGGTTGTCGACGAGGAGGAGCTGAGGGGGGACAACGAGGAATAGGAGTGAATGATAAGCACGCAATATATGCGATGTATACACCCTCTAGATAGGAGAGGGAGGGAGAAGGAGAAGCAGAAGGAGAAGGAGAAGGAGAAGGAGGAGGAGAAGGAGAAGGAGAAGGAGAGGAGGAGCGAGAGGGAGAGAGATGGGGGAGAGAGGGAGGGGGTATTCGCAGTGAAGTAATGTCCCTAGACTCCCTAGACTCTCTATGTATCTAAGCCTCCGCGTCCTTTTGGATCTTCTTTTGTTTTTCTCTGTTTCTTGTGCTTTTGTTTCCATATGATCATTGCTGCTATCTCCATATGGTTCTTCTCCTAATCATCATCGTTAATATAATAAAAGAATCAGAAAATCATATTTTTTCATTCCATTTCTTTGTTCCCTTGAGTTGTTCGATCTAATAGATAGCATTCAGCCTTAGCTTGTCCTGTGGTCTGTAGAGATATGCTACTTGCATGCATATCAGATACATGCGTGTGTTGTATTTCGGTGAGACTTAGACTATATACATACATGTGTTGTATTGCCGTGAGACTTAGCATTTCTCAAAGGGGTAAGAGAAATGTGCAACTGTAGAAACAGAACTAATGCATGTAAGGGGGTATCTGTGCGATCTGTACAAAACATATATATCACGTGGTATCGTCTGTCATACATTCACCGTAGTATGCGCACATGCATATGATAAATGCGGTTTTATTGATTCTACTGAATAAGTCAAGAGGTGAGATGATAAATGTGAAGGCGAGAAACGACGAAAGAAACAGCAAGTGAAGAATAAGGAGTAACACGATGAAAGAGGTGGAGAAAAAGAACAGAGATATAACAAAAGAAGTGGGAGAGAAGGAGTACAGAATTACGAAAGAAAATAACAGGTAGAGAATAGCAAGTAAAGAATATTGAATAAATGACTAATGTATCTTTGCAGATGTTATCCCTCGATAGAAACAAAGGGAAAGGAGGAGAGTGATCATAGGGGAGGCAGCTGCGAGAAGAGAGGTAGAAGGGAAGGCGGGAAGAGAGGGTGGTTGGGAGGGAGGCGGGTGTAGAGAGGGGGGTCGGTGGAGCGTGATCTGGTTGGTGGTGAGTGTGGACACAACGACGAGTGCGGGTGGGGGTGCAGATGAGAGTGTACGTGTGAGTGTGAATACGAGTGTTGAGGCGAGTGCGAGTGCATACGTATGGATGTCTGTGTGTGCTCAAGAGAGCGAGAGCGAGAGCGAGAGCGAGAGCGAGAGCAAGAGCGAGAGAGAGCCACACAATGCCTAAGAAATGGTGGTCTTTTCATTGGCTCCGTTCTCTAGTATTTCCATGAGTTGAGGACAGAAGTGCAGAGGAAGAAAGCATGCTTTTTCCCACGCCCCGAGTACTCTCCTAACTTTATCCTTGAGTTGGTTTGCCGCAATCTTCCCAGGTACTTGTTTGTATGCGACGTGAAGGGACTTGAAGACTTCTTTGAGAGCTCCTTGGAAGAGAGATCTGTACATCGCTGAGTTCTTCACATTGGCTGTTGCGTTAGCCAAGATGTCCGAGAGAATGAAGAGTCTGCCTACCTTCACCTTCATGTCTGTGGAAGATAGGAGCGATCCCACTACCAGACTAGACACTTCAGTCGCTGCGTCTGCGTGGTCCAGCGCGAAGGCCATCGCCACTGCCACGTCGAACTTCACTACCGATCCCTTTCGAAGTAGTGAGTTGAAATAACGACGGTCCGAGGCCGACAGACTGTAATTTGAGTCCTCCCCAGCTCTGCAGGTAGATGTCATTGATAGTGATGACCGGCAACGGAAAGTAACGGAAAGAGAATGGAAGTAACGGACAGCAACGGAAAAAGGAAAAACATGCATTAAGAGTTGTAATACAAGGGAGCGGAATCCGCACGATCAAAGAGAGGAGAGGGAAGGAAAGAGAGAGGAGAAGAAAGAAAGAAAGAATAAATGAAGAGTAAGAAAGAGGATATGAAAGCGAGAGAGAGGGCTCCACCTCCTGCACCGTACCTTCTCTTCTTCTTTTGTTGACCCTGGAGGATGAGGGGGTCCGATCTTTCCAAAGGGGAATCCAGATGTCTCCTCCGGCTAACATCTGTGGGGGAGAGGAGACAAAGAAAGGGGGAGCAAACAAGAGAGAGTAGAGAGAAAGGGGAGAGAAAGGGGAGAGGAAGGGGAGAGAAAAGGGAGAGAAAGGGAGGATATGAGTGGGAATGTTAGGGATTACAGCGCTTACACATCGACAATATGGCAGGCATACACGCACATGGAGTGCACAAACACATGCAAACACACGCATCAAATACGACACATCCACGATAAGCAAGCCGAGAGAGGATCGAGAAGGGTGCCAGCGTAGGATATTGAGCCGCAGTGAGGGTTAGACGCGTGGGATATTATTAATACCTGGAAGGGCTTCTTCGTTAGAGAGGGACAGTTGCTGCTCTGCACACAAACTTTCCACCTGTAGTATGCATGTTCTGTTGAACACACGCACCCCGCGTGCAACTCGACTCCGCTCTTCTTCTCGGAGGGTAGTGCGGAGAGGGTACTTGTTGGCTCCGTCAGGGTGAAGAAAGAAGAAGGCGGGGTCGTTCGCGGTTGCTCTCATGAGCTGAGCCTCGAACAGCGCTCCTTTCTTCGCCACCTCCTCTGCTGTGCGGTCTATGAGCTCTCTCACGTTCGCGTCCGAAGGCCACTCGACTATCCTCTTTACTGCGTTGGAGGGAAGGGCGAACATGTCTTCGTCTGCCGCGCCTTCCTGCCCAGCTATAGAAGAGGACGAGATGGGGGAGGGCGTGGAGGAGGAAGAGGAGGTGGACGAAGAGGGGGATGAGGAGGAAGCGGAGGAAGAGATGGAGGAGGAGGAAGACTCCGAACCCTGGTCTTTTTGCGAAGAGGAGTCCATTTGCTGAGTGGAGGAGGAAGAGGAGGGGGAGGAGGAGGGGGAAGAGGAGGAAGGGGATTGAGCTTTACTGTTGGCCTTGACGAGTTGACCTTGTTCGTCGAAGAGCTTATACCCTCCTGCCTTCGCTGCCTCCACGTCTTCCCTCGATATCAGAGGACGGGGGGAAGTACCACTCTTTTTGACCAAGACACGTTCATCTGCGGGGGAGGGAAAGGTGAGGGAAATGGGGAAGGAAGAGCAGGGCAATAGGGAAGGAAGGGAAGGAAGGGAAGGAAGGGAAGGAAGGGAAGGAAGGGAAGGGAAGAGTAAGAAGACATACACAACACATGTATTCGATACTGTACAAACACACACGCACTATGATGCAGGACAAGAGGAAGAGGGAAGGGAAGAGAAGAAGAGAGGGAGGAGAAGAGAAGAGGAGAGGGAAGAAGGGAAGAGAGGAGAAGAGAAGGAAGAGAAGAGAAGGGGAGAAAAAGAAAGAGAGAAGAAACGATATAAGAAGAAAAGAGAAGAGCGATTGATTACCTGAAATCCGTCGATGGACTTGTCTGCCAAATGCCTAACAGCATCTTCAGCAGCTCCTCTATGCATGAATGAGACGAACCCGCAGTTCCTTCCCCTCGCTCTCTCTATGTCTGTTCTTGGCCACATGATCTGCATTGGAAGAGGCGGAGGCGGAGAAAAGGGAGTGGGAGAGAAGCAAGATAAACAGGCATAGAGGCAGAGAAGATGTGCGGGAAGAGGGAGGAAGAGGGGGAAGAGGGGGAAGAGGAGGGAAGAGGGGGAAGAGGAAGGAAGAGGAGGGAAGAGGAGGGAAGAGGAAGGAAGGGAAGGAAGAAACGCAGTTCAAAGATGCGGAATCGCGGAGGGAGAAAGAGAAACAGATAAAGAGAGATATACACATATAGATAGGAGGACGGAGAGAGACGTATCGATATACAGATCAATCGATGAAGACAGAGATAACGAGAGGTAGAGAGAGAATAGAAAGAGGGACAGAAAGAGAAATAGAAAGAGAGAATATGACTCGTCAGTAAAGTATATGCATATTCGGCGAGTGTTGACACGACTGCAATTGTGACATGAAATATGCACGATTCTGGTTCTTGGTTGACTCACCTTAACACTCGCAATATCTCCGAACGATCCGAACTCGAAAATGAGTCGTTCCTCGTCAACATGTGCAGGGAGATTTCCAACGTAGAGGTTGGTGGAGAGGGTGTTGCCTGAATCCTTGGATCCCTTAGAGGAGGAGGGGGCGGCGAGGGAGGAGACTCCAAGGGTGGACACCATGAGAGGAACGGCAGAGGAGATCTGCGCAGAGGGAGAGGGAGAGGGGAGGAGGATCCTGCCTTAGAAGCAGAGGCCAACTGGTCCTTTAACTTCAACTCTTCCATGAATGCGTCGATGTTTCTCACCTTTCCCTTCTTAGAAGACGTTGAAGAGGAGGAGGAGGAGGACGAGGAGGAGGAGGAGGAGGACGACATCGAGGAGGAGGAGGAGGAGGAGAGGGGACAGGTGAGGGGAAGCGTCAAGTGACGACGACCCAAACGAGGTTGCTACACCAAGTGCATTGATTCCACTGCTGCTGCTGTTATTGCCATTGTTATTGTTGTTGTTTGCATTTTGAATCAGAGTAGAGTAGTTAGCATGGGGATTGGAGTCTTTCTCTGCTTCGCTCTGTCCCGCCCTCTCCTCCGTCGCCTGTCTCTTCGCAGGAGGTTCGTCCTCGTCATCATCATCCCCAAATACAGACTCAACCGTCATCTTCGGTTGCTTTGGGGCGTTGCTCGCTCCCCCCACTACCTTCTTCTTCAGATTCAGCTTCGAAACTAGCTTAGACGACGCAAACGAAGAGGGAAGAGAAGATCCTGCTTTACTCCCAACCGAGTCCACCACCTTCGAGGTCTCTCCGCTTGCTCCCATGATCCCTCCCTTGACAAACCCCACGAGCTTTCTCTCCCTTTCCCCACATCTCCTTCCCCTTCGAACGACTTCACAAAGTCTGCGTAGGCCTCTGCTGTCAATTCGTCATTCTCTCTTTGCTTATCCTCCTCCTCCTTCTTCTTCTGACGCATCTTCAGCACACTCTTGTGGGTCACTTCTTCTTCGGAGTTTATGTTTGCAGATCCCTTGTCTTTGATAATAATGGGCTTGTAAAGAGAGACGTTATACCCATGCAGTTCAGCTTGTCCTACGTTCTTCTTCATCGCATCGTACATTTCCGGAGACATGCTCTGGTAATATGCAACTACTTTATCTGCTGTCAAATTCAAGCTTCCATTCTCATCTAAATAACTCGCCAGTTCTGCCGTATCGATGGGCACTCCATCATGCTCTTCTTCTGACATAGCCAACTTGAACGCAAGGAGGGGTACGAGAAAATAAGGATCGAATACACGAATATATACGACAGTACAAAAATATACAAAAAAGAGAACGAATATAAAATAAATAGCTCTTAATGGCGACTAAATACTATCCATTGAATTGAACAAACTTATTCTATTTTTCACAGTTTTTGCATTCATTCCTCAATTTCGTGCTTGAAAAAAATCTGCAGATTTTTTCATCAAACGAGAGACAAACAAACAGAACCTGTTTTAAGAAAAACAGAGTTGGAGAGCTAATTCTCTAATATCTACCAAAAACATTCATTCGAGATACCGTGTATAATATCATCGCGTAACTACATTATTTTCTACATCCAGAAGCTTTCCATATTTCTCATCTTTTTCTGACTTCAGTGCATACCATGCCTGAATACCCACTAGATGCTCTCCAAGTTCGCATCCCCTTTAGCAACTAGGACATTTCTCAAGGGAGCAGTCGCCCAGAGAACAAGGATTTCTCGTGGGGCTAAGGTTGTTGCCAAGTCTGTGAACATCGCCCAATATGAGCCTCTGAGATTGGAGGACTTCGACACAGTAGGTTGACGCTTTCTTTGCTTTCCACACTCTTTTTGTTTTTTCCATAGAGCTCCTTAATAACCAAATGTTCGGATTATGCCGTAATGTATATTCTCAGATCCGTGCAGAATTTCCTGAGTGGAAGGTCCTTATGCGGAGGCAGTTCCCCCACGAAGACGATCTTAGTAAGTGGTTCTGCGCGTTGCTTTATTACTGAGGCTCCTTTTTTACTGGGGCTCCTTTTTAACTGGGACTCCTTTTTTACTGGGGCTCTCTCCACCACACCCGCACAGCCTCTATGCCACAACGGATATATACCTCTCTAACCAAGACGTGTGTATGATTGACATATACCTGTTGTAACACCTTTCCATCACTTTTGTGTGTTGGTCCCTCTCGTTCTTTGCTTGCTCGCTATTTCTTTTTTGTTTTTTGTTTGTTATTTCTTTTTCGTTTGCTCGCGTAGGAGTTGACTGAAGAGTACAAGTCAAAGGTAGAGCCAGGTGTGGTACTAGATGACGTCAAGGTAAACAGATTGCATTAGATAATCATTTCATACAACACTTAGCAGCACACGTCGTATTCTTCACATGTATCTCATATATATGTGGTAGAAAGAGAGATGGAGGAGGCGGAGAAGGGGAGGAGAGAGAAAGAAGGGGGATGGAAAGTGGTGCGTCAGTAGAGATATGCGATGCTGGGGGCTGTTGTGAGGGTCGGAGGGAGGGGGGTGGTGACGAAGATAGAAGAGTGAGGACATACTTGAAATAGATGAGGAGTCTTCCCGTGAGCTCCCTTCGTCTTCTCCCCTCTTTCCTTATTCTCGATCTATTTCCTTATCTTCCCCTTATACGTTGATATCATTCGGCTCGCATTGCTCTGCTCCGACCTGTTTCGTATACCATGCATTCAAGACTCGGGATCTACGCCATCAGGGTAACGTCCCGAGTCACCAGCACTCACCCAATACTAATCTGTCCCCTTCACCCTAACTTAATCTCACCATTGACTTCCGCATCGTTTGCCTATGATTCCTCTCTCATTTCTTTACCTTCACACTTTCTGCTCTGCTCCCCTTTGTCCTTCCTTCCAGTCTCCCTTTGTCTCTATTTACCCCCCTCTATTTCCCATTGCTCCTCTGTGCCACCCTCTGCTCTCCATCGTCTCCCCATTGTGCCCTTTTTTCCCTCTCTTTTCTTCCCTCTTCGATTCACTTTGTACAGGAGACTATATGCGCACGAGTTGTAAGCAAAAGGAGCTCGGTAAAGCTCACTTCTTGGATTTAACAGCGACGAAAGACAGGTAAGCGAACATTAGAGAGACAAGAGGACGGAGGCCAAGGGAGGGAGCAGGGAAAGGAGCGGAAGAAGAAAAAGACAAAGGGAGAGAAACGGAAGAATAAGGAATTTGAGGGAAAAGGGGGCTGGAAACGGAGGGTGGAGAATGGGCAGTGAGTATGCGTTGAGTGGGAGTCAGAAGAGGGGAGACTGAGAAGAGGACGACGAGAAGAAGAGAGCTGTGAGAGGAGAAGAGCGCGAGAGGAAGAGAGAGAGTGAAAATTGTGAATGGACAGTACGTGCGTGATGATTTACAGTGATAAGTGAAGAGTGTGGTAGGATGAGCGAGCGATGGGGGGCAGAGGAGGAGGAGAGGTATGTAGGAAGTGACATCGCCCTAGTAGGTATCCGCTAAGGAAGGGACTAGGGGTGTTGAGGGCCTGGGGCTCTAATAAGGAAGCATAATTGGGAGGTTTCCGCGCGTTTCTGTTTGTCCTCTGGCTTTCTTGTCTTTCTTCGTGTCCTTCCTCATTTTGTTTTTGCTTTCGCTTTCGCTTTTATTTTTCTTCTTCTCTTTCGCGTACCTCCATACGTCGGGCTCATTCTTTGCATTTAAATTCTTTTCTCCGTCTCTTTTTCTCTCACAATTTCAAACAATCACTGATCTAGTTTGTCGATCTCTTCCCTTCCCTTTCCCCTTTACTTTCCCCTTTACCTTTCCCTTTACCTTCCCCTTTACCTTCTCCAGTGATTTAGTACCTGTTAAGCTTCAATCCGTGGTTTCCCAAAGAGCAGATGCCCTCTCCCTCGCCCTCTCCCGCATTATCAAAGTGGGGGACTGGGTCTCAATTGAGGGACATCCTGGCGATTGTAAGTACACTCGTCTCTCTATGCGCGCCTATACGCATATATAGATACACATGCACATACACATACATACACATACACACACATAGATAACACATACATACACATAGATAACACATAGATATACATACATAGATATAGACATATCCACATACACATCTCTCTCTCTCTCTCTCTCTCTCTCTTTCTATCTATCTCTCCATTTTTCCTTACTATCCGCATCCCCCCCCCCCCCCCTTTGTTTTCTCTTTCCTCTTCCCTTTCTCCCACCTTTCTCCCCGCTGTTTCCCTTCTCCCTCCCTTACCTCCCCCTTCTCCCTCCTTCCGCCCCTCTGCTCATCAGACGAAGGCAGGTGAGTTTTCGATCATGGCGACGAGTGTGACTCTTCTGAGTCCCTGTATGAGGTTCATTCCGGATAGCTACCTCAATCCCGTAAGTAGTTTTCCTATTCTCTTCTCCCCCCTCCCTCCTCACCCTCTCTCCCTCTCTCCCTCTCTCCCTCTCTATCCTTCCCACTGCTACTCCGTCCCCACCCTCCTCCTTCCTAACCCTAATCCTACTTCTGTCTGTTCGGCTGCCATATCTTCCTCTCTTTCTCTCTTTCTCTCTTTCTCTCTTTCCTTTCCCTTTCCCTTTCCCACCCCTTTCTCTTTTCCTTCCCCTTTCCTTTCCCTCTCCTTTCCCTCTCCTTCCCCTCTCCTTTCCCTTTCCTTCCTCTCTCCCATTCGCTCTCTGTCCAGGAGCAAGGTACCGCAACCGCCACCTGGACATGTTGGTGAACAGACAGAAGGTGATGGAGGTGTTTCGTGTCAGGAGCAGGGTGATATCCAAGATGCGCTCGTATTTACGAAGCTCAGGGCTTCTTGGAGGTAGAGGCCCCCATCCTGTGGTCCCAGAGCGGAGGAGCCTCTGCCCGTCCATTCATCACATACAGCAACGCCTTGGGGGGAGGGGACGAGCCGTTGACCATGCGCATCGCTCCTGAGTTGTTCTTGAAGCAGTTGGTGGTGGGCGGGGTCGAGAAAGTCTTCGAGGATTGGAAAGGTCTTCAGAAATGAAAGTGTTGACAATACGCACAACCCTGAGTTCACCTCCTGCGAACTGTACCAAGGTAAAAATACACACACACACACATACACACACACATATATATAGATGTAAACGCACACACACGCACACATACCCTTTTCTCTTCTCGCTCATTCCTTTGCTTTCTCCTCATGCTTTAAGTCCCCCTCCTTTCTTTATTATCGTTCACGCTCTCCTCTTCTTCTGTTTTAATTTCTCTCCCCCTTTTTGTTCCCCTCTTTCCCTTCTCTTTCCCTCCTCTTTCCCCTTCTCTTTCCCTTCTCTTTCCGCCCCTCCTTTTCCTTTTTCTTATTCTCTCTCTTACACCGCTCCCCCTCTCCTCCTCCCCTCTCATCTTCGTCTCTAGCCCATGCGAACTGCGGGGGCGGGGGGGGGGGGGGGGGGGGGGGGGGGGGGGGGGGGGGGGGGGGGGGGGGGGGGGGGGGGGGGGGGGGGGGGGGGGGGGGGGGGGGGGGGGGGGGGGGGGGGGGGGGGGGGGGGGGGGGGGGGGGGGGGGGGGGGGGGGGGGGGGGGGGGGGGGGGGGGGGGGGGGGGGGGGGGGGGGGTTTTTTTTTTTTTTTTTTTTTTTTTTTTTTTTTTTTTTTTTTTTTTTTTTTTTTTTTTTTTTTTTTAAAAGAAGAAGACAAAAAAAAAAAAAAAAAAAAAAAAAAAAAAAAAAAAAAAAAAAAAAAAAAAAAAAAAAAAAAAAAAAAAAAAAAAAAAAAAAAAAAAAAAAGCGAGGATCTCCTCAAAGCGATTGCAGTAGATGTCCACGGAAGCTCAAAGGTCCGGATATCAAATCCTCGTTTGTTGAACAGAGGAGGAGTGGAGGAAGCGGGGGAGAAGAAGAAGCGGATGATCTAGCAAGAGCAGATGAGACGGCGACCGGAGGAGGCTGAAGGAAAGAACGGAGTGGAGATTGACTTCGAGGGGGCCCTTACCCAGTGATTGACATAATTGAAGGCCTAAGAGAAAGAGGAGTCGCAGTCCCTGATAACTTTAATGATCCAGAGGCAATCCCCTACCCTAATTGACTTGTGCAACAGCCTAGGAGCCAAACTCCCTCCTTCTCTCACAAACAGCAGACTTATCGATAAGCTAGTGGGAGAGGTGCTGGAACCTCTCTGTACTCAACCGACTTTCTTGATAAACCACCCACAGTGCATGTCCCCCTAGCGAAGGCACACCCTCTCGCCCTGGGTGCTGCGAGAGGTTCGAGTTGTTCGTGAACGGAAAGGAATTGTGTAACGCTTACTCTGAGCTCAACGAACCCACTGAACAACTAGCGAGGTTCGAAGCACAAAGGCAAGATGCAGCGGGGGGAGACATCGAGGCCATGCCCAAAGACCTCCACTTCTGCGAGACACTATCCTACGGTCTCCCCACCGCTGGATGGGGTATCGGGATCGACCGACTAGTCATGCTACTCTCCAACTGCTACAGCATCAGGGAAGTCATCTTCTTCCCTCTCCTCAAGAAGAGTGAAGCCTCTCCCGTCGTCAAGGAGGGAGAAAGCAGAAGGAAGAGAAATAAGCGAATCGGGGGGAACTTGAGAGAGAGTGAAGGCACTGTATAGGGTGGTGAGGAGGAGGAGAAATCTGAATCTGCTATTCTCGAACATACACACTAACCCATCTTCAGCTTCTCATCTTTCTCGCATTGCTCTATTTCGCTTGCTTTTCTTTTCTTTTCTTTTCTTTTCTTTTTTTTTTTTCTTTTCTTTTCTTTTCTTTTCTTTCGTTTTCCATGCCTCTTTCATTTTTTTTGTGCTAGTTTGTATTATTTATTTATTTATTTATAGCCATCTCTTTCTACCGAAGATCAATGCGGCGAGTGGATTGCGTTGCTAAACTCGATATCTACTATGCATTCACTTTACATTCGTTTTCCACCTGTCTTCGCTTCGTCTCGCGTCTTCTCTTCGTTCTTCTTCTCACAGTTGTTTGCCCTACATGCGCACCTACCTATCCTTCCCTTCGTCCACCTCTGCTCGTCCGAAGAGATTCGCAACTTAGAAATAAAACCAACCGATTTAATATGACTTTGTTAACAACATGCATTAATTATATACACTAAGCAAAGCGAATCATGTAATAGAAAAGAAAGGCAGAAAAGAAGGACAGAAAAGAAGGACAGTATTTACTATGATTAAATATCTACTTTATTTAATAAGTCTACCTTGATGCTGAAATAAATAATACTCTGCAAAGGAGAAAGAGACAAAGAAGAGCGATGGGGAGGGGAGAGATGGAGCAGAACAGAGCTAGAACAAGCGAGAAACAATTCCCACCAGGAACATCTTTCGGTGGGAAAAAAGACATTATACAAACTAAGGAGGAAAAACGAAACATTCAAAAAACAACAAAACACACGCGATGAATAAAAAAGAAAAAGAAAACGAAAAGAAAAAGAAGCTCTCATATTCGCAAGAGAGAAAAGAGGCGCCCTTTACCCATCCTCTATACCGTACAAACGAAACAAAGCCACGAGCAAGGGTAAAAGGGTCCTTGCCTCGAAGATGTCAACGGGAGGCCTGCATTGACAGGAAGCGGGAGGCGGGAGAGAAAGAGGGAGAGAGAGCTGAAAGTAGGGACAAGGAGAAAGGGAGATCACAAAAAGAAAGGAGCATAGGGAGAGGGGAAGGAGGATTAATGACGAGGGGAAAGAGTGAAGGGGAGAGTCGGAGCATCGAACGAATTCTGGCTGCTTAGGCGCTCCACAGCTCTTGGATGTATCTGTTCTCTTTGACTAGCTGTTCGATCGTCTGCTCTGCCTCCTCCTCCGTCTTCGACCCATACTTGACGATGATGTCCTTGAATGTGTTCTCGACATCTCTGCCCATAAGCGTGGCTCCACACACGTAGATGTATGCTCCCTGCTGGATGAGGTCCCACGTGTGCTCTCCGTCTTCCTTCAACAAGTCCTGCACGTATACCTTCTTATCTCCATCACGAGAGAAGGCGACGCGGAGTCTAGTGAGGGCTTTGGACTCGACTGCAGCCTCGAGTTCGTCCTGGTAGATGTAGTCTCTGTGTCTATTTCTGCATCCGAAGTAGAGAACGGTTTCTCCCACCTTCTGCTCAGGACGACGAGTAGGGAACTCCTGGATGAATCCGCGGAAAGGGGCAATTCCAGTTCCAGGACCGATCATGATGACAGGCACTCCCTTCTTGGCGGGCATGCGGAAGGTAGAAGGACGCACGAAAACCACCACCTCGACCTGTTTCCTGAGTACGGGGTTGTTGTGGTTCACTCCTAGAGACTTCGCATGCGCCTTCTCAGCAATCAGACTGTTGTACTCGGAAGAGAGGTCGCAGATGTACTTGGAGCACACTCCGGTATACTTCTTACCTTCTTTGTTGACTCCAGCCACGAGTCCACAAGTGACAGATAGGGTCTTGGGGCTCACGCGAGAAGAAGAGGAGACTGTGTAGAAACGGGGTTGGAGGCGGGGGATGATCTCGAGGGCGTGGGCGAAGGGGAGGTCGACTGAGGGAACAGATTCAAGCAAATCGACCCAGTTGTGCTCCAGAGCGTGGAAGGTGTCAGGGTGATCATGCCAGTTCACCAACTGCTCCTTGTCCTTCTTGTCCGTTGCATACTGAGAGAGTAGAATGCAGGCCTTAGCGCGGGGGAGGGAGTTGATGTCGAGGTAGTGGAGGAGAGCATCTTCAACGGAGCAGGGGGAGGGGACAGGGGGCTTGCGTCTGTTGTTAGCACCCTGGGCAGAGACAGAAAACAAGGTGGCGGGGTTCACATCCAATCTCTTTGCCAGTCTTCCAGCGAGACGGCGGTCGTTGCGGGGGTGGATGGCGAGGTTGTCAGCAGTGCGGTAAGTGAATCCAAGGGATCCGATATCGATGTCCACCTGGACAGTGGATTCGGTCTCACTCGTCTCTCCCCTTAGCTCTCTTCCACCAACCACAGTAGCCACTCCGGTGCGCTGGTCCTTGGCGCTGTCATCAAAGAACCTCGCAGCGGCGTACACTCCTCCGACGTACTGGGGGTGGAGGAGGAGTCCGCGGGATAGAAAGTAACGTCGAGGGTGGAGTTGAAAGTCTTCTCGACCTCCGAAATGTCCGCGTCGGTTTGTCCCAAGAGCTCCTTCTTCGTCTTAGTCCAAAAGTTCACCTTCCACTTCTCAAAGTCATCGTCAATGCAGTTGTCGTCGTCTCCCAACGCAATAGGGAGGAAGCGGTCTCCACCAAGCTTGGCCAGCTCTTCGTCGATGCGCTTTCCCACTCCACAGAAGTGCTTGTACTGGGAGTTTCCGAGGGCGAACACACAGAACTTCACTCCGGGGATCTTCTCCTTGTCCGACGAGTTGATGTACTCCCAGAACTTCTGGGCGTTATCAGTGGGGTCTCCCTCTCCGTAAGTGGCGACCACAAAGACGGCCAAGTTCTCGTTCTTGAGGTTGGCCTCATCATAATCCTCGAGGCTCAGCACCTTGCAGTTCAATCCGCTGTTGTTTCCCTCGTCAGACAAGTCATGGGCGTAGTTCTCGGCAGTTCCGGACTGGGATCCGAAAAGGAAAGTGATGGAGGTAGAGGAGGAGGTCTCTCCGGGGGTAGACACAGGAGTGGAGGTGGTAGCAGAGGCTTTGAGAGAAGCAGGTTTCTTCACAGAAGAAGTGGAGGGGCTTCCCTTCTTCAAGTAAGAAAGGATGTACCACACAACAACTGCGATGGATACTGCAAGGACAATATCGACAAAGCCGACACTCATCTAAAAAAAGAGTTTTCGAATGGACATTCATCACAGTAACGTTAGATGCTGCTTGCCACTAATAGGAGCGGCTGCATGCCATTCTTTACAAGAACGAAAAGCGAGAAGCATATTTAACCAGATTGTTATGAGAACATATGAAAAACATGAGACTACATCGTATATAATTGAATATACAACAAATAAAACTGGAGGTTGATAAATAGGCGAAATGCTGTGCTTGGCCACTCATATTTTTCCATTTTCGAAGGTGAGTAGGGTGCCAAATATATGAACAGTTAATACTTATTTCTCTGAAAATGAATACAAATAGAGAAATGCCTGTTGATTCACGCAAATATGCTTTTTGCAAAACGTCATTAAAATGATAGACAAAGCTATAAGATACGTTGTTCCGTTAGTACTACTGCAGTTGTCTGTGCATTGTGTTTGACCAGTGTTTCTCTTGATTTATGAATTGAATATTATTCTATATTTGCTTTAAATGCATTATATATGGAACTTTTCCCACATGATTTATAATAGTTTTATCAAAATTTAGCCTAGCCACATATATTTTCACTGTATTGGGTTAAGTTTGTGTATTCGATCAAGAAATAAAAGGCTAATTGTCTCCCAGAAATATCGGGGTGCATCGAAACATTCTCCTACGCCCACAGAGGGCGAAGGACGAAACATTCTCAAAAGCTATACATCTACTCACATACAACATAAATATAAACATTCCTGTAATGCATATACTTCTATTCATTGTGCTCAGACATAAGAAACCTGCATTCATGAACGTGATCTTTCAAACAAGAAATAAAAATAAAAGTAATACAAAAAAAACCAAGGAAGATGTTTATTGATCCACGCGCGTTCAACCAAGAGTTAGGGAGCGAACAGATACCGCGCACAGATATGGACACTAACAAACAAGGGTTCTGTACAATAGGTCTGGCTGGGAGGAAAATGTCCATGACACAAACAAACCAACAAATTATACATGCATCGAATTGGAATGCGCGTGGATGACTAGGAGGGGAGGATGCGCTAAGTCGGAAGCGGTGTAGTGGAAAATGAGGAGACCTAGAAGTGGTCGTTGCGGTGGAGGATTTGCTGAAATTGGGCCATAACCTTCTTTTCCTTGGCAAGCTTTTCTTCCATATTGAGCATGGCAAGAGCTCTTTTTTCCTCAGCGCTGTAGACCTGATTCTCCTTCCTCAACCTAATCGCATTCATCCTCGCGTGTCTATTTCCACTCATCACGTAGCCCACCTTCTCGTAGTTCTCAATTTGATTGCTGGTGAGTCCGATCTCTCCTCTTCGGGGAATTCTTTCCCCTGCCTGCACATAGTTTGCGATCGCCTCTCCTTCTCCGTGAAGCAAGGCTCCTCCGTATCTCCCCCTCTTCCCCTCCTCTTTGTCCTCCTTGTCCTTCGGAGGCCTCGGTCCAAAGTCAACGTCGCTGTCATCGCCTTGGTTGAGCTTGGTTTCATTCCCTATTCCTTCCCATGCCTCCCCCTCTCTGACTGCCTCGTCCACGTCGACGTGCACCTCCCCCTTCGCTCTCTCCGCCTCATCCTCAGATAGATCCCTCACTGCTCTCGCTCTCGCTCTCACTATCAGGGAGAGATGGACCTACGTGTTGACGCTTCTTTCCTTTGTTCTTTTCCTTCTTTTCCTTTATCTCTTCTTTCTCTTCTTCGCTCTCATCACTGCTAGGGAGAGAAGGTCCCACGTGCTGGCGTTTCTTTTCCTTCTTTTCCTTCTTCTCTTTCTTGTCCTTCTTTGCGCTATTTCTGCTTATTCTCTCCCTCCTCCCGTCTCTTCTTCTCGTCTCTTTTTCACTTTCGCTTCCACTGCCACTCTCCTCTAGCCCGCTATCTTCGTCACTACTATTTGAATCATTCGAGTACGATCTACTCCTGTCCCTCCTCCTCCTCCTCTCCCTATCGTCCCTCTTGTCCCTCCTTCTGCTATGTCCGTGTCTCGAACTTCTGCTTCTACTGTTGCTCCTCCTTCTACTTCTGCTTCTGTCGATAGACCGAGGACCTACTTCTGTTCCTTCTCCTCTCACTTCTGTGCCTATCCGTACGGCTTCTTTCTTTGGAGCGAGAGCGCTCATGTCTGCGAGTACTCGATCCCCTGCGCAATCTGTGATCTTCATCATCAGACACACTTCTGCTTCGAGATCTCCTTGCACTGCGCTTTTCATGCTTTTCATCATCAGAGTAATCCTATAAACATATCCACATACAGTATTATACAAATAAAGGCATTTGCATGGTTAATACATACGCATAATTAATCGTTTGGGCGACCATTACACCGCGAGGCGCGTAGAGATTGAGAGAGGAGACGGAGTTACCTTTGCCATAAGAGCCTACTTCTTCATGTTTTTCATGAATTCTGCGCCGAGAGCTGTATTCTAATTCATCACTTGACATATTTTAAAGAGATAGATATAAACCGCCACGATTTTGGACAATGGTCTATCTTATTAACGTGGATTACTACAATCTCTCGAACATTCAAGTCAGATATTTCAAAATTTGAATACTTACAGGAAATATGAGTAATTACACGTAGAACGTCAGAACCAAAGAACAATAGGATACTGGTGAAGAAAAGTTCGTAGTAATGTCACACACGTGAGTGTTCACATTTTATTTGGATGTGAATAATCATATGCATATGAGATGACACTGAAATACATTGAATATGCAGGAGAGTTCACACAGTGATTCTCACAAGTGGCCCGAGAAAATACAAACAAAAAACAAACGATCACAGAGTAAGATGACAGATTAACATTTCTTGAAGTATATGAATATATTAAAATGTGTTTACTATATTGTGTAAATAAAGATTCTTCTCTACTTTGACTTCATCTAGCTGGAAACAGCAAACACTATGATTGCAATAAATAGAAAAAAAAAACTACACACACACACACAAAACTACAAGAATTAGAATGATAAGCCATACATCTTGCCATGTTTGACTAAATTGAAGAGGAAGAATGAATAAAATGATATTGCCTCTAAAAAAAAGGAACAACATTCAAACATACACACGAACTCACACAACATATACTAACCAAAAAAAAACATTACAGAATAAAGCATAACCATTGAAAAAGAAGAACAGTTCAACATGATATAATAAATATATACGAAGAAGAAGGTGCGCTTTCACAAACCAAACACGACACAACAGAAGGAGATCAAGGGATAAAGAAAGGAAGAAGTTGCAACCAGACTCCACGAAAACACAAAAGCAACGAGATGCAAAATAAAAGATAACAAATGCACCATTTCATAAGAGTTTACAGAAAACGAGAGAAAAGAAAAAGGAAGAAAAAATAAAGTAAAAAGAGGAAACGAAAATAAAAAAAGGAGGCAGAGATGTACATGACATGACGAAGTAATCATACCACTACACAACACTACAACACACAGAAAACTATAATAACAACTCAACAAAAAACAAGCGCGACAACAACAGTCGGACATATGAAACACGAACGAATGAGCAAAGTTTCAAAGAAATAAGAAGACAGGAAAAAGAAAACAAGAAAAAAGAAAGACAACATGAGGATAAGCTATGAAAAAGATAGAGACAACTAATATCAGAACATCATCAACTACAGATAAACAAACAATGGTAAAACAAAAACAAAAACATGTTGGAATTGATAAGGAATATGAGAACAGAAACAGGTATTATCATGATTATATTATGTGTGCTGGCATATACACATCACGCACAGGGAGGAACACCAGACAGACACACATTACTAGGGAGAGTGGAGGGAGGGGGGGGGGGAGGGAGAGTAGGAATGAAGTGGGGAAAGAAAAATAAGTCAACGAAACGAATACTAGCGAAAAAAGAAATGAAAGACGAGTGAGAGAGGGGAGGAGGAAGGTAAAATTGGAATTGGGAAGGAAATATAAAATAGAGACCAAGTATGGAAAAGGAGTAGACATGCATGATGCGTGGAGAGACGAAAAATCAGATGAAAAATCAGAAAAAAAGAGCAAAAGAAAAAGCAAAGGAAAAGCAAAAAGGGGAATAAAAAGATAAAGAGGAGGTAGAAGACAAAGAAAGAAAGGCTAAACGAAAGAGCAAGGGGGAAGGAAAGGCGAGGGGAGGCTAAATGGAGCCAGGAGAAATAAACAAGAGAAGCAGAGCGATGGAGGCAGGGTGTACGCGGGCTACGAAGATCTACCACTCTTTCAGATAACAACGCAACAGAACGTATGATTGAATGACAGCTGAGCAGGGAGAAAGACGAGAAGCAGCAATAGAAGAAAAGGAAAAGAGAACCAGTAAGTGTAGGCAAAGGCGAAGGGAGAGGAGCTGTACTGCGAGAGGAAAAACAGAGGGAGGTAAGAGACGAGAGGTGGAATGGAGGAGACGCGTAAGATGTGGTGGAAGACAGGGAGTGAAGTTGAAACATATATAACCAACGGATCAGTGACTTCAGAGATAACCATCAGACTGTTTTCCTCCTCTCATTCACTCATATCCAGTCAGAATACAACCTTGAATATTCACTTATTGAGGCCGAGAACGCTTCGTAGCAGATAGAGCAATTCTCTGAGGGATAATACATCTTACATTCCCTCTACTGCCTCTCAGTCCCCTCGTTCACCTCCACACTCATACCCTCAACAAGCTTACTCGTATGCACACACCTGAACCTCCCTAATGTGGCGTGATCACCGACATCCACCCCTCTTCCTTGCAATACTCCTTGCATATGCACCACTCTCTCTGCCTGTATCCCACCACTCCTCCCGCACTCCTCAGCTCTCGATTCACCACACCACACCACTCTACCTCTCTCTATACGACGAGCGCTCCTTACACAGTAGATGCTCCCTCCATGACATACCACGCTGCTTTCGTACAATGACACACACGCACACACCTTTACATGATAGCGCAGCACTGACCCTTCATGTTCTTTCCGCTTCCCGCAGCCCCTCCCACTCTGTCGCTCTTTCTGCTCAACTTCTCGAAGTTCTGTCCCTCATCCGCCTTCTCCAGGACAGCGACGAGCTCCTCTTGTAGTCCAGACATGGACACATACCCGAAGTCTCTGATCTTCGACTTGAAGCGGTCATCCAGTTTGACATGTCTGTACTTAGCCCTGTCGAAGTCTCCGATGTCTTTGAGGGAGGCAGCATTCACGTCCATCTTCGAGGGGACGAAGGGAGGGTCAACGTACCCAGATTCGAGCAGCCCCCAATCGATGGACTGGAAGAATTTGTGTTCCTTGATCTCGTCCATTCCCCTCTCTCCGCACCCCAGTCTGTTCTCAGGTCTTTTCTGCAAGAGACCGGTGAGGATAAGGATGGCCTCTCTGCTGAAGACATCGGTAGGGAGGATGGGTTTGCGATCCAGCACAGCCTTGTCCAGCTCTCCTCCGCCTTCCCCTTGAAGGGCTTGTTTCCACACAACATACGGTACAACATGACTCCATATGAGAAGATGTCCGTGGCTGGGCCGTAAAGCTTGTTCTTGATCATCTCGGGAGAAGTGTACTCCGGAGTTCCAGCATATCCTTTTATCTTTACTTTAGTCACCACTGCCAACCCCAAATCAGACAGCTTGCAGTTCCCGTTCGAGTCCAACAGAATGTTCTCAAGCTTCATATCTCTGTAAATAACATTCTTACTGTGCACATGCTCTAGCCCCAACAACACCTGTGCAGCGTAGAATCTATAGGAAACAAACGAAGGGAGAGAAAAAATGAAGGGAGAAAACAAAAAACAAAAAAACAAAACGAGAAAAACGGAGGGGGAGGGAGAAGAAGCAGGAGAAGGGGGAAAGAAAGACACGTAGCAGAGAAGTTGGGGGAGGAGTGGAACACAAGCAAAAATGAAGAAAAAGAGAGAAGACGAGAAAGGGAGAAAGAGAATACAATAGAACAAACAAAGAAAACAAGATAAAAGAAAGTGAACAGCAGAGCGAAAGGCATGATGAGTAAGAAAGGGAGAAGTAAGAGAAGCGCAAACATATATAGATTAGACAAGTTGAGAAAAACAAAGACAAAAAAAAGAAAACAAAAGAGAATCTCACAGAGAAAAGATAAACAAAAAAACAAAAGTGAAAACAAACGTGCATATATGCATGCAAATAGATAGAGTATGTGTACCTGGCTCTCTTTTCGGGGAACTTTCCGTTGCTGATCAGGTGAAACTTAAGGTCACCCCCAAGCATGAGATCCATGATGAGGTATAAGTTATCCTCGTCCTGCAAAGCATACTTGAGGTTCGTGACAAACGTCGAGTGCATCATAGTCAACACGTTCCTCTCCTCAATGATGTTGTCGAGCGCTGACTTCACCTTCACCAGCTTCTTGTTCACACACTTCATAGCGTAAATCGCTCCTGAATTTACCTTCCTACACGCATGCACTGCCCCGAACCCTCCTCTCCCCAACACTCTGAACGTCGTGAAGTCCCTCACGCTCACGTTTACCGTCTCGATATACTTGCAACGGATATATCTCTTGTAGAAGTCCGACTTGCAGAAGCGGGGGAAAACATCTAGTTCTAAATCTGCCATTACATCTCTCGCTACCTCATCAAACAGATCAGAAGGAGCCTGTCCCTGCAACACTTTCATCTGCACGCGCTGCACAGACTTCCCGTACACTCCAATCGTGTTGTTGTGTCCCCCGGAGAGGGGTCAAGACCACTGTCGTCCCTCTTCTCATCAGCGACAGAGGAGGAGAATTCGCTTGCCCCGCCCATGTTGACAGTGGTAGTCGAATGAAGACTCCTGGACAGATCAACGCTTCTGCTATTGCTCGACCCCACCCCACTCGTCTCCCCGTGCTTGCTCTGCTGTTGCTGCAATAACAACTGGAACACCGAAGAACCCTTCTCAAAGCCCAAGTTCTCCCTTCCCTCCTGCGCAACGAATCTGTCGTAAAGAATCTTAGCAACATGTTGACGAGCACTCTCAAAACGCATATTCCTATACGACTCCACATCCTTTATGAAGATAGCCCTGTCCACCGCATAGTCCGCTATCAGAAAGTTTTTTATGTTGTAATATCCACAGGGCTCGTGGAATATTTTATCGAACGAGATTGCTCCTTCCTTTCTAAGGGCTTGTTCAAATTCTCCCAGGCTCTCATACGCAGGAAGCTGCTTAAGGATCTCCATGGAGACATCTTTACCCTCCACAGCTTTTAAATATGCCGAGTTTTTCGGCTAATTCATTGACATCCTCGTACATGTCTGTTTATCTGTTGAATTATCGTGATAAATACAATGCATTTCAAGTATGTACACCAAGAAGGAATATTATAGCGTGAGCAATATCATTGGCAAAAAACAGTGTTCAGATGGAAAAAACAAAAGGAGAAAAAAGACAAGCAGCACGCCATACTCATAAGCGAATTGGCCAACCCCGACTGCAGGCATACAAAGAGTCATATATGAATTGCCCCCTTCCCCTTGGTGCAAACACACAAAATACAGAGAGCATTGGGTTACCTGGCCGTTAAGAAATATGATTACTATGGCAAATCTATTCACCAAACGAGCAGAATTCTAGTATGAATAGCACATGGAAGAGTGATTCGAATGAAAAGAGTGTGCAGCCAGATGTGTGTTAGAATTAAAAAAAAAATGATCGACGATACATTTGAAAAAAAAAAGGGGTGAATTGATTGGCAGACGACACTATATTTCCTTGAAAAATAGAATATATATAATCAAGAGAGAACAATTATTTTAAGAATAAATCCAGTTGATTAGATTCAATACAAATTTCTATACGAAATGAAAGAAATAAACACAGGATATAGACATAAAACGTGATCCAAAGAGCTATTTTTCCGAACCAAAAAAAGTGGTCTCCCATAAACATTTTGAATAATATACATAATTCTGAATAGTGCGGAGCACGTTTTGGTGAAGCTCTGAGATTTGATCTTTCGATGCCATTTATTAGGCACACATTTAAGTTAGATAGGTACATCGAGGATGTGACGCTATATTCAACATTGCATACAACCGTATGTCTCATTTTATCACTTTGTTTCAGATCTCATGTTTGTAAATGTGCACTTTTGTGTTGAAAACTATTCGAGCAAGAGGAAAAAGCGCTTTAGGTAGCCGAATATCAATTTCTACAGCCTTTATTCAGATACACATACAAATGACAGAATCTAGTAATTATATGAACACTCTTGCACATTACTTCAGTATTGCCAGTCGAACGAGTTTGCCAAAGTAAATTAAAAAAAATGTAAATACAAGCAATAGAACTTAGCAGGTTAAGAAAATACTGTTTTTTATTTTTTTTTTATTTTAATTTTAATTTTTTTTTATTTTTATTTTTATTTTCTATGAGACTATACTTGAATGCCATACAGTCCCAGTATTTCTGCATTCGAACAATGAACCACTGTATACAGCGTCCTTGAAAACAACATGGTATATAAAGAAAAAAAAAACAGACAAAATGAGAAGCGTGTATTTTTTTTCACATCAGAGAGATATCAAAAACATATCAAATATTGGAGCACACTGAGAGTACATTTGAAACCGATACAACCGTGGGCTCAATATGTTGCCAATTATTTCGTCTATATAAAAACATATCGAAATTGAATGCTATAACTTAGTTTCTGATCTAATTCGATCATTAGAATAGGTTATTTTTCATCATTAGTTCAAGTACTTATATTTCAAGCGAATGTTTAAATTATACGTGAAAATAGTGAATAGAAATACTAAAAAAACAAAAAATTATGTATTCCCACTATGTAATATTATTATGCATAGAAATTTTGGAGGGTTTTAGATAGGGCTGCATTCATAGGATAAACATAGTATCAATCGTCATCAGGGTGTTGAACATTTCAAGCAGCCAGTCTGGATGGTTATACAATTCGGTAGTCGTAATATATCAAATAGATATGGCATGGGGGTTAATTTATTTTGGCTATGTATAGCTTTGTGTGTGTTTGTTTTCCAGCTGGACGTGGCTTTAGGTGCCTCATTCAGTGATGTATCAGGGACATATGTTCCCGATGGGAATTGCGTTTTCGAGCCAGTATTGTTGCTGCTCGACTGGAACTACAACCATTGCATACCTGAGTCCACTGGAACCAGTGTCTCGGCAACGGGTAACCTGGATGGAGGAACCGGTTGTCATGGGTTCACCGACTTCAACTTCGGTATTCAACGTAAGTACCTCTTTGTCCTTGAAGCGCGCGATAAATTGACTGTTATCTATCCACCATATACTTTTGGTTATAATACATTCTAACGAATGTAGAAACATCTCGTGACTGTATCATTCATTTTTATCCAAATGTAGTACTTCCCGGTAATCTTCTACCAAGTGTTGAATGAAACGACCTGCACTTGGACAATCCCCGTCTATGGTAAGTGCGCCCAAAACGAAAACAATTTTTTTCCAACATGCGTGTAATGCTTATTTACATACCCAACGTATATGTACGAGTTTCAACTGTTATAGGCCTACTAAAGTGCGTTTATTTGTGTATAATGCATGATGAACGTTCGCAGGAGACGTTTACTACGCCAGCTGCGTTTGACGGTTACGATAAGCTGAGGGTGGCGAGATCGGGCACCCCATCGGGAGTCACATGCAACAACATCTTAGTCAGACAAGGCTCAAACTCTGGATCCAGCACAACACCTTCCAACAACACATGTTCGTTCGGATCGTTCAACCGTAGCTCTAGTATAACAAGCCTGAGCGGATGTGACGGGAGTGTCTTCTGGAATGTTCAGTGCGGCAGACCACTACGGATTCTACTCAGTGGAACCCACCGTTGAGGATGGAGAAGACGTCGAGAATAGGTACAGCTTCTACCTCTACCTCTACCCCCTCAATGCCACTTACAACGCCACCAATTTCTCGTCCGTGTACGTGCACTACATAGCTCCTACTTCGTATATAGCCGATGAGGCATTTTGGGGAATCCGCTCAACAAGTACATGAATTATACCGAAGGGAGTTCGGTCCCCTGCCAGCTCTCACTTATTCCTCCGTCAGACTCTATGATGATGAGGGTATGCGCTTCTCCTTCACTTTACAACGTAAATGGTACAGCATACGACTCAGAAACCTTCTACTATTTTCGAAACGACTCTTACATTTCTCCCAACTCAAGTGTAACTCAGTGGAGTGGACAGTACGAGTTCAACTCATCGTGCAAGTCATCATCTTCCTGTTGCTGTGCGACGGGCGTGCTGAACATGCAGAAAGAGAGTTCATCGACAGTGTATATCTCTACTTCCCTTGATGGGTCCTCTGCATGCGCAGGGATGACGGGTGTGACCGAGACGTTTGACATCACATCTTCTACAGTGGCTCAGAGTACTACGAACGGAATCACCATTACTATTGTTATGTCCGATGACTACAACGATGTCGAGTTCACCAACAGCATGTACACGTGCAAGAGTTTGGCAACAAGAGTGGATGCGAGCGGAGAAGACTACAGAGGGTCGTGGGTAGGGCAATATGAAGCAGAAGGAGGATGTGTCGGAACGACTCAGTGCTGTTGCGTGCTAGGAAACCTCCTTGTCATGAACGAAACCGAGGCTGTAGCAAATAACTATAACATTTCCAGCATCTACCCTCAGCTCTCTAATACGTCCACCTCCACAATATATTTAGCTGGCGCTCTTGACGGAGGTATTGCTTGTTTCAGATACTCTGACATGCTGGGGCGTGTATCCATTAGAAATAGCACATATGCTTCTTGCTACCTCGACACAGTATCATTCTATGTCACCCGCACCAATAGTACAGGGGCTCTCACTTTTTCCAATAGTATGTTCACGGTAAGCTATCTTTTAGTTACTGTTTTCTCTTCTTGTTGACTCATTCATGCTCAGAAAATACGCACAACGATCAAGCTAACGAATACTAACATCTCTGTTCCACACACCATTCTTACGAGAACAGGATTGCTACTCAAAGTTTGACAAACTGTCATACGAATCAGACTTTGAGCCCGGTGTTGCAGCAGCTGCTCCTCAGTTGTCCCTTCTAATCCCCGTGCTCGTCGTTTTGTTTACTGTCATTTCTGTTCTTTTCTAATCAATGGCTTCATTTAGTTTTATACGATGCAAGTACGGGTATATTTTATATATATGAATATACATTCAATGAGTATTTCGTAAAACATGCTCTTTTGTACAACAACGACACGTTCATATTTCATAACTGCTTTGATGTTTTTCATTAATCCTCAAATATATGAAATACATAGAGAATTTATATTTAGCGAATAAATATGTAGGGATTAACTTGATGTTTATCACACAGGAAAAAGTGTTTTTACATTTTCCATACGTTCTAGAGAAGAGGGAAATTCCCCTCCTTCATTTGTAACATTCAGTTTGAGATACAAAACATCCAATTTGAGATATTCATATTATATATATGAAAGTTATACAGGAAGTTTAGACGTGTTGCCTGAACATTAATTGTTTAGCTACTCTGTATCATAATGGTAAGTTTATATGTCTGTACTTATATGTCTATACGACAACGTTCCGTTATAATTTTCTGTACTTGATTATTATTTCTTGCTACAAGCAGTTGTAAAATGCGATGTCATTTTTTCTCATGAGATTGCTAGGTGTCTCAAAACAAAACTATTTATTGAAGAAAGAATATGCTAGCCAATACTTCTTTCTGCGTGGGAAGAGATGCGTTTACATTTCGTCTCGTATTTGCAATTAATTTGCTGATGTATTTTGTTCTTGCTTTGCGTATATGTTGCTTCTACCTCGACGAAATGAAATCGATAATATTATAGAGCAAGTCCAAGAAGAACGTTGAGGAGGAGACCTCTGAGGTTGTTGAGGAGAAGACCGTCGGAACCTTCGTCTCTGTTAAGGAGGTTCTCGGAAGAACCGGATCCCGTGGAGGAGTTACCCAGGTGTGTTGCATTTCCCATTTTGTATTTTCGACGGTTGCGAAGCAGAACAGCTTCTGGCAATTGATGAGACTCGCCAGTGATAATAATTGCAGCGACATCTGCTCACAACTCTTATATTTCTTCCTCCATCAGTCTATTTGCTCTTATATAATTCATGACTCAATACTACAATGTTTTGCTTACAATTTATTTGTCTACCTGTTTATTTTATGCAGGTTCGCGTTGAGTTCACCGACGACTCTACCCGCTCCATCATCCGTAACGTCAAGGGACCCGTCAGAAAGGGAGACATCCTCACTCTTCTCGAGACTGAGCGTGAGGCCCGTCGTCTTAACTAAGGACTTGGTATTTGATACTACTAAGGTCATTAAAGTACCAATAATAAAACTATTAAATTAAAAAAAAACAAAAACAATCGACACTTCTGCTATTAAGAGCAGTCTTTTTCTGCGTGAAACTCATATACATTGACGCTTTGGCTGTTTTCATCGCTCTTGGATTATTGCAATTACCACCAAACTATGCAAGGTAGGGATCTTAAGCCGCAACTGACGATTTAGCAAACCCTGATAGCTCAGAGGGAACAACAACAGGCTGTGCTGCACTTAGGCGTCCACATTTTCTTTATTATTTTAAGAGTGCGTATAGAAGCAGGCATACACGCAGCTCAATATAAGTTGTCGATACACAATAGGTACAGCTTTTCTACCTTCAGTTCAGATTTGCTGTTCCACTGGAAAAATAACAGTGCGCAGTTGAGCAAAACTGACAAAGCTGGAGGAAAACCATGAAGAAAATACGCACCTATTCACATTATATATTGGGAAGACTTTTAAATAGATTCAACAGAGAGGATCTGTTTTACTGTGTAGACATATGTGTTGAGTAAAACGAGACAAGCATATGCATTTCTCTAAGAGACTAGTCGAAAAATGAATGACCGTTTTGGGAAAAAAAAATGGAGATGAGCAAGCACATTCTTTGGATACTTTCGATTAGTCAAAAGCTAAATGAGCGGAAAGTCCGAGTTTTTCTCCAAATTTGGTTTGAGTTATGTCAAATCGCTCGCCTTCTTTAACGAAGTTGAGTCTACAACCTTTTTCATTGTCTTCTCCATTGCCTACTTCTTTCTGGCTGGATGGTTGACTCTCTCCATTAGCGTCATTATCTCCCTTGCCATCACCCTCTTTGGCCTTCAGAAATTCGTCTGTAACGCTCCTCGCCCTGTCTCTAAGGACAGCGTCGTTGTGATCACCGGGTACGCTTGTTCGCTAACCTGTGTTTGCTTAAAATTTATTCATTATATGAGAGTAGCATGCGCGAACTATTTTACTTAGCACCTGCCTTATTTCATTGCTAATTCCTAGCTAGCAAGATGTCTAAATTATATGCATTATTTGTGGGATACTATTGTATGTATGCATATATAGATGTTCTACTGGAATTGGATTTGACGCTGCTAAGACTCTCGCGGAGACTGGTTTCACTGTCTTCGCTGGAGTGCGCAAGCAGGAGCACTTTCGAGAACCTCAAGAAGCAGGTCAATGCTGAGGGACAGAACCGTATTTTCCCCTTGATTGTTGGTATGCATTTTTCCCGTTTCTGCATCATGCATAGTTTCCAGTTGGGCTAGGAGAGTAGCGCCTCACTAATACTGATTATCAAAATACCTTCTGTGATCGTGGTGATTGTTAGAGTTGTGCTTCTTATTTTTATTTGCCTACAAAACACTCATTGACGCATACGATCCGCCTGTTATGATTTATTTTGTCGTTTAAACTTATGATATTTACGTTTCATTATCCGCGTTACGTGGGTTTTCTACATTGAACAGACGTTACGAACGAGGAGCAGATCGCTGAGGCTGCCAAATCCGTTTCCTCCTTCTTTGAGAAGAACCCTGCCTTGAATCTCCAGGGAATCATCAACAACGCTGGGTACAGTGAGTTTGGATCGTTGGAAGTTATCCCCCTTGAGACGCAGAAGAAGCAGTTCAACGTGAATGTGTTTGGACAGGTTGCATTTACTAACGCGTTCCTCCCCATTCTTCGTGCCAGCAAGACCACCCAGACCAAGTCTGTCACTTTCGTCTCCAGTGTCGTCGGAAAGCTTGCTCTCCCCGGATTCGGATCCTATGCTGCTTCTAAGCATGCCATCGAAGCTCTTGCTACTGCATACAGATCCGAGCTCCGTGCTTTCGGGATCCACGTCACCCTTGTTGAGCCTGGTGCCATTGCCACTTCCTTTGGAGACACTGTTTTGGCTACCCTCGCCCCCAACAACAAGGGTCTCTCCAATCTCGAAGAGGACGTCTCTGAGTACTACCGTGTTGCCACCGCCAAGGTTGAAGAGAGTGCCAAGCATAACATCAAGGTAGCTTCTGCTCCTCCCTCTGTTGTCACCTCTATCTTTGTTGAGATCCTTCTCACTCCCAAGCCTCTTACCCATTACCGTGCTGGAATTGACTCCCAGATTGTCAGACTTATTCAGGCTATCTTCCCTCCTATTTTGATTGACATTGCTACTGGAGCTGCTTTCAAGAAGTAAATCCAGAGTTGTGATTTGTATTTTATTTACACTTCGTGGTGCAATGAGGGAATGAACGGTTTTCCTAAGCTCAGGTTTAATCCTTCGTTTTGCATGCACAATATATATGTGTGTTTTTTTTCTATTTCCATACTAAACGTTCTTTGCGGCAGTTTATCAATCCATTGTCTTGCACGCCTTTTCTATTTTGTGTCTATATATATATGCTAAAGTTTATATGCATCAGTCTGTTTATATGTATATGGTATATTTTTATATGGTGTTTGGTACATTCACATATTTTGTTAACTTTTCTCTGTATGAATAGAAATAAACTTATACATATAAACTTATTTCCTTCCTGTGATACTTAGTCATATTTCAAAAATACAAAATATCGTATGTCGTTTTGGGCGCGAACAAAAGAGAGTTAAGAAGTGAATGCATTTTTGTGTCGTCTTTTCTTGAGAGAAACTAGGAAAACAAATTAACCGTCCTTTTCGCGCAATAATATCTGTAGTTCAACATTAATATTCTACCTGTGCAATAGAATCGATTTGTTGGCTGTATATTAAATTGCATACATCTACCAATATTTTTTGCCTTCGCTCCAAAAATGTATTTCTGTAACGAAGCATAATGGAGGAGGATATGTGTCTGTTTGAGTATGAAACTATTTTTCCAATGAAACATCCTTCCGCTTGCTTACTTGCATGTATTTGCTTGTACGCATGTATTTGCTTGTACAAGTTCTATATCTAATTGGGTTAAATGTGAATTCTGCTCTGGCTCTCTGCTTTATTCTGTTGTGGCTGAATGAATAGACGCACCATGAGATCACGGTCTGACCGAGTGAAGATGGAGTTAGATGATGATGTGAAGATTGAAGCAGGGGATGTGTTGGTGAAAATGGAGGAAGAGGAGGAAGAGGTAGAGGATCTGGACGCTGATTTGGACCGCACTCCCAAGGCTGCTAAGAGCAACATGTCGGAGACAGAGGAGAACAAGCTAGCTGAACAGTTTCTGAAACGTCTGGACGATATGATCAGTAATTCTGTGAATAAATCGAAGGACAGCAATGCAAACACTGTGAAGAGAGGGAAACAGGACAAGGGAGTGGTTGCAAAGGATGCGAGACATGGAAAGATGAAGTCTGAAACAGAGGAGGACAGCCAACTTTTAGCTGACGAACTGGAGGGTGACGTGGCCCCTGTCCGTATCACCGCCCAGCCCCCCAACTTCATTGTGCAGATGCGTAACTATCAGATCGAGGTAATTAGCTTGGACTAGATACATGTAAGGGGGGCTAGTATCCTCACTTCTCAACTCCTCTCTTTCCTCCCATCTCTCTTGCTGTCGGTCGTATGTTTCTTGCGTTGTAGTGTATCTACTCTACTTGTATATCCATCTCTAGATATGTATGTGGGTGATAATGTATGTCAATACGTGTGTGTAAATGTGAATCTTACACGAAGTGGCATGGTTTCTGTTCCATTCCCTCCCCTCTGTTTTTCTCCTTCTCATTCTCCTTCTCCTTCTCCTTCTCATTCTCCTTTTCATTCTTCTTCTCCTTGCATTTCTCCTCCCCGCCCCCTTATTCCTTTTCCTAGGCTCTGAACTGGCTCGTCTCCCTTCACGACAACAACCTCAACGGAATTCTTGCAGATGAGATGGTACGTATTCTTTGCAATGTGGCTTTGTTTCATGTGTTGTCGTTGTCTCTGTATAGATACTAACCTTTCCCTTAACTTTCCTTCTCCCTCTCCTCTATTCCTCCCTTCTCATTCTACTGCCTTACCTCCATACTCTCTGATCATGCTCTCTTTTTATCATTTCTCTACCCCTATTCTTGTCATACTCACAACCCCGTGTTCCTTTCCCTTTGCGTTGGTTGAATGTATATCACCGTAAATTTGCATGTATGTTATATGTATATGCATATGTGTATATGTGTATGTGTGTGTCTCTTTCTCAGGGTCTTGGAAAGACGTGTGAGACGATCTCTCTGCTGGCATATATGCGTTCTATGAGAGGAATTAAGGGGAAGCATTTGATTGTGGTTCCTAAGTCTACCCTCACCAACTGGACGAGGGAGATTAAGAGGTTCTGTCCGGAGATCAATGTTCAGGTGTTGCATGGGTCAAAAGAGGAGAGAGAGGAGCAGAAGAAGATGTTGGACGCCGCTGATGTGATCGCGACTACTTTCGAGGTCACCATCATCGAGAAGACTGCTCTGAAGAAGTTCGATTTCTATTACTTGATCATTGACGAAGCGCACCGCATCAAGAACGAGGAGTCAAAGTTGTCGAAGGTGCTGAGGGAAATCACTACGAAGCGCCGCATGCTGATCACGGGTACCCCCCTTCAAAACAACCTCCACGAGCTCTGGGCTCTCCTCAATTTCCTCCTCCCAGAGGTCTTTTCTTCTCATGAAGAGTTCGCACAAGTTTTCGACCTCACCTCACAGTCTGCGCAGGACACCGTGATCACTCGTCTCCACCGAGTCCTGCGGCCCTTCCTCCTCAGACGACTCAAGACTGACGTGGAGAAATCGCTCCCCCCAAGATCGAAACTAAGCTTTTCGTCGGACTCACGGAGATGCAAAGGGAGTGGTAAGTGTGCGGATGGATATATATAGCACTCAGCCCCATTCGTCTTCTCTGATCTGTCCCATTTCCTCCTCTCCTCTTCGCTCCTGTGTGTTTTCTCTCGTTTGTATATTAAGCTGCTCTCCTTACCTCCCCAACCTCCCCAACTTTTTCCTGCGCTTGCGTGTCTAATGTAGCATTCCCTTCCTCTGTTATTTTTTCCTCTTTTATCTCCTCTCCTCCCCCCCAACCTCTGTTCTCTCTACCCTTGATCCCTCTGCCTATTCAATGCCCTTAAATCTCTCTACTGTACGATACTAAGGTACACTAAGATCCTTTCCCGCGATGTGGACGTGTTGAACTCTAGCACAAACACGAAGACTCGTCTGTTGAACATGATGATGCAGTTGAGGAAAGTCTGCAATCACCCTTATCTCTTCGACGGGGCAGAGCCTGGCCCTCCATACATCGAGGGAGATCACATCGTCACTAACTCTGGGAAAATGGTACGCATTCATTTTTCATGTTATATCAATTCAGAATAGTATACATTCATTCCCAGTACGTTTCTATTGACATCGCTCGCACACTGACCGTCACCCATAATTTCTTGTCGCTTGTTCCCTCCTCCCTCTTCACCCACATGCTCTCTTACCGCTTCTATTCAACTCGACTCCTCTGTGTTTTTTCTTTCTGTCATTTCATTCTCCTTTCTTGTTCTGATACGCTCGAATCGTCATTCGTTTCTTCGTTCCCGCCTTATCCTTCCCTGCCCTTCCCCTTCCCCCCTCCCACACCCCGCTTTTTCTCTTGCTCCCTCCCTCTCTCCCCAATATTGTTTCTCTCATTTCTCCTTCTCCCTCTTCTCTTGGATAACGGCTCCCTCAGATCTTACTCGACAAACTACTGAAGAAGCTGTTTGCTCAAGGATCCCGCGCCTTGATCTTTTCTCAAATGACTCGTTTACTGGACATTCTCGAAGACTACTTGCGCATGAACGACATCGATTACTGCAGAATCGACGGGTCGACGAAGCAGGAGGAGAGAGACGAGTACATGGATGTTTTTAATGCACCCAACTCTCCCAAAAAGTTTTTCTTCTTTCTACGAGGGCTGGAGGACTCGGAATCAACCTTCAAACAGCAGACACAGTCATCCTCTATGACTCGGACTGGAACCCCCAAATGGACCTCCAGGCACAGGACAGAGCTCACCGTATCGGGCAAAAGAAGCAAGTCAACGTGTATAGATTTGTGACTGAGGGAACTGCCGAGGAGAAGATCGTTGAGAGGGCAATGAGGAAGCTAGCCTTGGACGCTCTCGTTATCCAGAAGGGAAGGGCCTCCTCCGCCACCAATGCTCCTGGGTCAGATGAACTGCAGCAAATGGTAAGATTCGGAGCAGCTTACATTTTCCAGGGGAAGAGCTCGACCGTGACTGATGAAGAGATAGATCAGATCTTACAAAGGGGGAGGAAGAAGACAAGCGAAGAAAACTCCGTCATCGAGAGTGCGAAGCTAAACTTCTCTCTCTGTGACAACTCCTCGATGAACATCAAAGAGTTCGAGGGGAAGCTTTATGGGAAGGGAGAGAAGCAAGAGACATTCGAGTTCATCGCCCCTCCCCAGAGAGAGAGGAAGAGCGCCGTTGAGAACGACGACTTCTTCATTCTCCCTGGCGAGAAGACCAAGACCAAGACTAGGACTAAGAAGGAGTTCAAGTCCCCTGTTAGGTTTGACTACCAGTTCTTCAACGTCCCCAGGCTAGAAGAACTCGAGAAGAAGCAGTACGAGGCACAGCAGGAGGAGAAGGCGCTGAGGCTGGAGCTGAAGGAGAGGAAGAGGGAGTTGAGGAAGGAAGTCACTGCTCAGTGGAAGCAAAGGCAGATCCAGAAAGGAGTCAAGGTGGAGGAGGTAGACGATATCAACATCGAGGAGGATGAAGATGAAGACGAGGACGAGGATGAGGATGAGGAAGCAGATGAAGATGAGGATGCTGAGGATGACAAGGACGAAGATGAGGAGGGTGAGAAGGGAGAGGGAGATGATGAATCTAATAAAACCAAGAAGTCGAAGAAGAGGTCGAGGCAAGCTGCTGCGCTCGGTAAGTGTGGTTGAGTGTGGTTTGTGATTGAATGTGTTTGTGCATTTCTGTGTCGTGTTCTTTTTGGGGTCCTTGGTGACACCCGTGTATGTGTACTCATCTCGGTTGCTTCTTGTTCGTTATTTGACATGGCTTTTTATATGGATGAATGTGTATGTATATGTGTATGCAACTGCAGGTATCAACACTCGTCCTAAGAAGAAGCACCGTGTTGGCCCTCCCAAGCCATTGGATCCCGAGTTGCAGAATGTTCTGGACAAAGAAGAAGCAAAGTTGGAGGAGGAAATAATGTCATCAGGGAAGGCAATGACCAAGGCAGAGAAGAAGGAATTACAACATCTACTCGATGAGGGATTTGATTGGAGGAGGGCTGACTTGAATGCATTCGTATCCGCATGCGCTAAGTATGGAAGAAAGAACATTCGTGAGATCTCGAAGGCTGTTCCTGGGAAGAGCCCCGAAGATGTCAAGGAGTACCACTTGGTCTTCTGGAACAGACTGGCCGAACTCAGCGAGGCAGACAAAATCGAGCGACAGGTGGAGAGGGGAGAGTCTGTGTTGAAGAAGCAGGGAGTGATTAACAAGATCCTCTTTCTCAAGGCCTCAAAATACAAAGATCCTCTCGCCTCACTCACCTTCGACTACCCAATCAGGCAAACCAGCTTCGACATCATGGAGGACAGAGTCATCTTCCTCTCCATGGTATACAGGGTATGTACATTTGTCTATTATTTAGTATTGTCTCTTGCTTGTCTTACTCCTTTCGCTCCTATGTAGACGCACGCTTTCGTCACTCTTTCATTTCTTTGTTTATGCTAAATTCTGAGTATACGCGTGCGCATGATTTGGTGTCTTTCTCCAATAGGGCTACGGAAACTGGGTAGATGTATTGCGTGATGTGCAGATGTGTCCTCTTCTTAGCTTCGACTGGTTTGCTAAATCCAGGACTGTAGGAGATATCAGTAAGAGAGGAGAGTACCTTCTCAAGGTGAGCAGTTTTACATTGTCTATCCATTTTTACTTGCTGAATTTATTGGAGCAACCATATATTTATTTTGCTAACTAAACAAAATTCGCTGTATTATCTTCTCTGCGTATGTGCCCATTTCTTGTTCTGATATATAGCTGGTGGAGAAGGAAATTACCCCTCCTCGTCCCGTCAATGCCAAATAAGTTTGGTCAACTGGTTTTATTTTGCAGGGTGTACGAACGTTAGATGTTATTTAATCTGGCTTTTTCTAGGTTTATTAATGTTAATATATCTATGTGACTTCGATTTTTTTGTTTCTCATTTTGCCTTTTTCATCGTCTTCGTTTTTTCAATTTTCAGAAGAACTTTATTTGATTACGTAATTATTGTTTTTTTGACTGATATAATGTGTCAAAACGAATGTATTATTATACTGGAGTAATGTGTATTCTTTTCTGGATATAATGGTCTAACTAAGTAATGAATTTAATGTGTAGTTTCTATTGTGTTCATTGCATCCTCTCTTTCAGTTCATTTGTTATCTTATTTTTCTAAGATAGGTCTTTTTGGTTCATATTATTTACATGCGTGATGTTTGCATGTGTAGGAACATTTCTTGTTTAGTGCATGCACTTGTGTTCTATTATTGCTTCACTTTCGTTGAAAAAAAGTGAATAAAAACAAAAACAAGAGAAAATGTTAATCTGGTGTGTTGCTGTGAAATTCTATTTTAAAAAAAAAACGAAAAATGTAAATGCAGCATAAACGAATACACTACGGTATATACGTAATAAAATCAATATCATTTAAAGCAGTAGAAAACAAACACATATTGTATCATTTAAGTCCTGGATATTGTATTGTAGAACTTAAATATTCACAAGCTTCAAGTTTCTCCCATTTTTTTCAAAACCTCAATTGTCTGTCAGTTAATTACAAAGCACAACTAATTAAATGAGAAAACTCAACTTCTGTTTCAACAAACAGTTTCACTTACTAAACTTTAAGAATGCGCGTCCTTAAGAACACTCTTGTCTCCCTCTGCCTCGTCGCCGTTTTGTGCACCTCCAACGTCTTTGCTTTTGAGCAGGGTCAATCCCTCCAAGAGACTGGCGCCGCTCCCTCTGCTGGAGGACAGGCTCAACAGCAGTCTCAGGAGGCTATTCAACTCGAGTCTCGCCCCTCTTTCACTCAGGCTGCCACCCAGAACATTGCTCAGGAGCAACTCCCTCAGTCTCAGTCTCAAGAGCAGGCTGCTGCCCCCGCTGAGCTGCCCAGCCAAGAGCAAGCTGCTCAGATCCAAGCCGAGGCCTCTCAGGAGCAGGCTAAATCAAAGGCTCCTCAGGTTGCCAAGCTCAAGAACGGAGGACAGGGACTCTCTTCGAAGGGAGGAGCTGAGATGAAACTTCCCACTCAGCAAGTCCACGCCCCTCAGGCCGAGGCCCCCGCTCAGATTCAGGCTGAGACTCCCGCTCAGGCTCAAGCTGAGGCTCAGGCTCAGGCTCAGGCCGAAGCTCCTGCTCAGATCCAAGCTGAGGCTCCTACTCAGTCTCAATCTCAGTCCCAGGCCGAGGCTCCTCAAATCACCTCCAAGGGATTCAACTCCCAGGTTCAGGCTAAGGGAATTCAGGCTCAGGGAAAGGGGTTTGAGGCTCCTCAGATCACCTCCAAGGGATTCAACTCCAAGGCCCCTGCTGACATCCAGGCTAAGGGAAAGGGATTCGAGGCCCCTCAGGCTCAGGGAAAGGGATTCGAGGCCCCTCAGGCTCAGGGAAAGGGATTTGAAGCTCCCCAAGCTCAGGGAAAGGGATTCAACTCCAAGGCCCCCGCTCAGATCCAGTCCAAGGGAGCTCCCCAGATCGAAGCTAAGGCTCCTGAGGCTCAGATCTCTGCTCCTCAGTTCTCTGCTCCTGCTCCTCAGGCCCAGGACTTCCAGGCTTCCCCCCAGGCCCAGGGAGCATCCAAGGGAAACCCCTTCCTCAGATTCAGGCTAAGTCCAAGAAGGAGGAGACTTCAACTCTAAGGGAAGCCTCAACAAGGCCTTCTTGGACTCCACCTACAAGGATGTTGGGTTCTAAGCGTGATCAGCACTTGTGTCTTCTATAGAATAATATTATTTAACTCGTACTATAATGTCATCATATCTTTATTGTCTATTATTTCTTAAATGTGTTTAATCTGACTTGGTTAATAAATAATTGATATTACGTCAAACAATTCTTGCTGGCTTTTCATTGCTATTCTTCTTCATATGCTCACTACAATCTGTTGCTATCACACCACCCACGCGTTGTTGTGTCAGCATTCAATACGGAATAGTATTGTTAATGGCATTAGTAAAGGCAGTACTGCGCGCTCCAGGGATGCAGTGGACCGTATCTACGGAAAGATCTTGAAGGAAATGACGGGGCTCAAGTCTAGCGCAGTGAGTAGGTTGGCACTCTTCAGTGCCTTCCGTCATATGCCAGCGGAGATTC
This sequence comes from Drosophila quasianomalipes, assembly GCA_035043665.1. Taxonomy (NCBI): domain Eukaryota; kingdom Metazoa; phylum Arthropoda; class Insecta; order Diptera; family Drosophilidae; genus Drosophila; species Drosophila quasianomalipes. The sequence continues at coordinate 6,735 of JAWNMU010000140.1, read as the reverse complement.
GGGCCTACTTCCTGTCTGTGTGTATGCGGGTACCGGTGTGGAACAGGTGGCTGAAGGAAGAGGGGGAGTGGTGGCAAACACAGATCCGAACTAGATATTTGCATTTGAAGAAGAAGTACGTGACGAGGGAGGATATTCCGGAATTGGTCCAGGGCGGATGGTTCTGGGCTATGATCCGAAGAATTCCGGGAGAGCTGATGAAGGAGAAGAAGGCGCGAGTGAAGGAGCAGTGTTTTTTCTTTCTCAAATTGTTGATCGCGAAGGAAAAGTCCAAGTTCACGTCTTTGGCCAAGTGGTGTTCACTGGGAGTTCCCTCTGGATACCAGTGGCTGAAGAAGTATGAATCTATGTTTCCTGGAGACTGTAAGATATTCCCGAATTTGTTGTGGATCAGTACTGGGTGCAGGGGTGTTCTGAGGAGAATCAAGATAGTGACATTCTCATCCATCGATGCCAGCAAGTGCATCTACTGCGAGTCGGAGATGATTCCTGACGAGTGGAACCACGTGGTGTGCGAGTGTCTGCTATCCCCCTTTCAGAATATCCCCATCGCATCTCGGAGATCCCTCACCTCGGGACGTCTCACAGTGCTCATGGAGGTTGAGACTCTTAAGCTGGCTCGTGCGGCTAACGTCCATCTCCAACGTGTATGGACAATTTGTAAACAAAAACGTGTGAGGAGGGCTACCGGGTTGGTGATTGGCGAGAGTGGAGACAACGACGGTGGAGATGGCGGTGGTGGCTTCGGCAATGGTGTCTTCGGTGAGGTTGCCTCGGGTGGTGCTTCGAGACCTGGGATAGATCAGGTTAGTTCTGAGGAGGCATTGGGGGTTTCCTCCCTGAATGTATTTGCCCAGGAGAGGAACTCATTATCTTTTCTTCCAGCCCCTGATGCTCCTCGATTGGCGCAGGGGAGGAGTCAGTCTGCGAGACCTCATCCATGTTGCATGGTTGTCCCATAGTAGAAGAGGTGGGGGATGACTGTATCGCAGAGGCGCCTCTCTCTGTGCCTTCTATCCAATTGGCTGATGAGCTTCCTCTTATGGAACTGGATGGTGTAGGAGTGGAGAGTGAGGTGGTGGTGAGAGAAGGTTTTGCTGAGGGAGCTGAGCGTTCGACGGATAGAGTGCGGTACCGCATTCCAAGGGAAAAACGGTCGAGTAGAGAAGTAGAGAGGGAGGAAGAGAGAGAAGTGAAGCGGAGACGTGACTCATAGAGCTTTGTTTTGTTTGTTTGTTTCATTTGATATGTTTTGTTTGTTCGTTTGCACCTTTGATTTGTCCTATGAGAGTTTTTTATTTTTTGCGTGAATGTTTTGCTTGCCTGTGTACCTGCGTGCCTCTCGTAGTTGCACCCTTTTCTTCTAGCCTGCTTTTGTTGTATATGCTTAATTTGTGAATGTTTGTTTGCTTTGGAGGTTTTCCTCCCTATCTTTCCAACCAAAGGATGGGTTCGTCTATGCATTTGTAATGCCCACCTGCGTATCTTTAATTCTCCTTCACGACTGCTCTTTATATTTTTGGGAAACTTTACTCTAACGTTCATATGTGTCCCCATGTTCTATGTTTTGGATATGCACGTATGTTATGTTTTGTGTGTCTTTGTTTGTTTGTTTGTTTGTTTGTTTCATTGTTTGTTTGCTTGTTTGTTTGTTTGCATGTTTGTTTGTTTGATTGATTCTTCGTTCGTTTGCTTGCTCGCTTGTGTGTTCGCTTGTTTGATTGCTCGCTGGTTACGTTGAGCCTCATCTTTCCCAACTTATATTTGATGTTTATCGTGTTTGGTTTGTTTTGATTCGCACATGTATGTATTATGTGTGCTGCTATCAACGTCCGTTTGGTAGATAATTCTTTGGTTTGGTTAGTTTAATTACCCCCGTCAAGGCGGTTCATACTTTTCTATCCTTTGGAAGAGTACTGCATAGTGACGTTGTTAGGGGCTTTTATTTTCAATAAATTGCCAGTTAAAATAAAAATAATAGTAAAGGCAGTATTTTTTAATAAATAGACGGTTTAAAAAAAAAAAAAAAAAAAAACTGGGGCTCATCAACACAAATACCTTTGTGTCAAATAGAAAAAAAAATGCATAGAAATTAGAAAGATAAACCAAATTGTTATCATTCGCTCGAAAAATTAATTTAGGGTAGAAATGTAAAATTTGGGGTAACGGTTTAAATAAGTAGCTAAGTAAAGGTAATTCTGCTAATTCCCAGCCCTAGCTCGGCTCTCTTCTCTTTTCTCTGTAACAATGTCTCTTCTCATCCAAATACCAAGCATGATAGTACGTCAGGACTTGGCGTTTAGATAGATCCAATGTCCTGCTCAGGGGTGTCCTCAACGAGCAAGTCAATCTAAGAAAAAGGAAATAATAGGTGCATAGAAAGAATGGGTGCAATAAAAGCAAAAGGAAGTTAGTAACCTATCGTATGTGCATACTATTGCTACTGCATATGTTTCATTTTCAGATACACACAAACATCATGAAAGCATGAGATAGCAGTTCCACGTACGTAGTCATTCTTGATCAAATAGATGGAGAGTCCGAAAAGCGACAGGTTGAATCCCACGAGAAGGAGAGCCTTGTTGTCTGCGAGTCAAATACGAAGTAAAAGTGGCAACATCGATAGTGTTAGATTTAAAATAAGAAGGCGGTAGAAATCGGACACGAATGATATTTCATAAAATAGTAAGGTAGCTCACCGTTGTAAAAGTTCTTGATGGAGAAAGCCATGGTTGACCTCTGGTTAAATGATATTCAGTATTTGGAAAACAAACATATATTAGGTTCAACCAATGTAGCGGGGGCATTAAAAACAATACAGTATATAATTTGCGATGGACAGGGAATAGTGGAATGCGTTACATAATACTAATTTGCAAATGTAGTGAAAACAGTCAGCTTGGCAACTCCAAAAAAAAGTCCAAGAAAAAATCACGCGTTCTCTGCCCAAAACATAAATGTAATATTATACGTTGCGAATAGCAGAAACGCACAATAAGAGAAAGTATTTGTGTGAGTGCGTGTATGTGTGTGTATGTGTGTTTACTCACACTGAAGTGTTTGTGTTAAAGACATCTAAATCTTTTTCGTACTCTTCTTCGGGTAGTGCTGCCAAGCGAGATTTTTTCTCTTTCTCAGGGTAGAGACAAAAGCTAGCCTTTCAATCCACACTTTTCCATCGTGAGATATTCGATTTATATGAATTTAATTTCACTAGATTTTGAAAGTGAAGCTTATTGGTTAGATACTTAGAGTGCATCTGTTTTTCATCAGTGTTTTACAATAGCGAGTAATCTGAATTTGTAGTTCAAAGTATATATTATTTATGAATATGTCAGGTAATAGACTTGCTTCCTGAATAGGAAATATATTTTGAATAAAAGACGAAAAATACTTCAGGCTCCAAATTGAGTGTAGATCATCCTCGAGGAATATAGATTGTTCGCGTTTTTCTGTCATATATGTGCGGATGGTTCAACAGGTCATACTGCGCGAACGAGCGTAATATTTGTAGTTTGCATGTTTCATTTATTCTGGGGGAATCTATAGTTATAAATCACGTGAACAAATTATTCAATTGCGCTGCGGTCATTTGGATGGCAAATATGTCCACATAGATTTCGCATCTTTACTCTATTTTTTACTGCGAGCACATGTTTTTCTTTATATAGCGGTGAATTTAATTTCGAAAATATTTCTGTCAAGTCCTAACTGGAGCGTGCGTTTGCTACTTTTATCGTATGTTCCCTTAAAAGCAGGTTCTGTAATGAGCGCTAACAAATACCCTGAATAGTAAGTTTTTTGTTGCTCTTCGCTTGCTCTCGAAACGCAAGTTTTTAGCTCTTAAATTGTGAGGCTGTGTAGAACAGAATAGATGTGGAGTGGTGACGAGAGGATGCAGATACTAGATGTGGATTTGCTTGTTTACGTTTTGAAAGGGTTATGCATGTATAAGGGGTTGTTTTGTGTAGTTTTTTTGTTTCCCGTTCTTTTATTGTTGTACAGAAGAGTAGTCGATTGCGTATGCACTGCTGTGCAGTTCGAGGGTGGAGATGATGGATTGGTAGTTGTAGTGGATTTGTTTCTTTAGTTTATTCATGTCGTAATGTTCGTTTTACTAGACTGGACTGTTTTGTGTGCGGATTTGCTTTCCGGAATTATTTGTAAATTGAATATCTTCTGCTTACATGCGAATCTAGGGAAGCTGTGTTCGCAGTTTAAGAATGGGTCTATGAGTATATTGTTGATGCAGCTAATCGTTTCTATTGTGTTTATGTTGGTGTGTGTATGTAGCGACTACTTGTTCAAGTTGGTTCTCATTGGAGACTCTGGAGTTGAAAGTCGTGTCTTCTCCTTCGTTTTGCTGTAAGTGTTTATTCACACTCTAGATCCTTTATTTGTCGCCAATTACATTTTGCATGTGAATACGCTGGTGGTTGCATAACTAACATATTTGCTATATTTATTGGTATATGTGCTTTGTGCGTGTGCTTCTTTGTTTTCTTTTTTTTCTTTTTTTCCAGGATGATCACTTCACTGATAGTTACATCAGTACCATTGGAGTCGACTTCCGTTTCCGTACCTTGAGAGTCGATGATAAGGTCGTGAAGCTTCAGATCTGGGATACTGCTGGACAGGTAATACTAGGCGAATGATTCTGGAATCACAGAGTTTTATCTTTTACTCTTATTTCTCCTTTCTTGGCAATCGATTTTATTTTTGTAATGTGTATGGGCGTATTAAATTAGGCCGAGGGAAGATGAATTGAGAGACAGAGCTATAATGGGTGTTTGTGTTGCATCTTTCGCGGGAGATAGAGATGCGTGCGAGGAATAGGAAAGGGAAAAGCGGAGGGAGGGGAAAGGGGAGGGGAAGGGGGAGCGAAGTATCTGTGGGACGTGGGGATAGAGAAAGAGGCACACGGAGAGCGGGTTCTGTCACTGGTAGTAGTGTGCGTGGGTGTGAAGAGACAAGAAATGTAACGAAGAGAGAGAGTTGGATATATTGATAGTTTCTGTTCAGATGTGGGTGGTAGTAGTAGCGAATGCGTATGTCTGAAACACTGTGAGTGAAGAGCGGGGGAAGAAGCGCGAGGAGGGGATGGAGAGAGAGGGAAGGGTGAGTATGAGCGGATGATCGTAGTATATCTGTGTCGAACGAAGTGTTAGTCACACTGAGTGGAGGTGGTTAGTGGACGTAGGTATGTATAGACGCTGAGTATGCGAGGGGGAGAAGAGAAGGGAATGGATAGATTTGGGTCAGGGTGGGGGTGTGAGGGTGGCTGTGGGGAAATGAAAGGGAGAAGGGGATGGATGTCTTGGGATTGGGAGAGATCTGACGGAGAGAAGGGGGAGAGGAAGAGTAGAGAGGGAGAAAGAGACGAAGTGAAAGAGTAGTAGAGGTTGTGTGTGCTATATCAGTACACCACCGAGTCTCTTTCTGTGCAGTTTTTCTTGGTTTCTCATGGATTCTACTTTCTTTTAGCTTTTTGCTTTTCTTTCACCCCCACCCGCCTTTCTCTAAATCCATGGGCTCAGTCTCGATACGTCTTATGTCTCGAATTCTAATGGGTATTTTTGTGTATTTTCACTCATGACGAACCTACTATTTCTCGTCGTTTGTCACTGTTTTTTCTTCTCCTCGCCTCCTTTTCCTTCCTCTTTACAGGAGCGTTTCCGTACAATTACTTCTGCGTACTACCGTGGAGCTGACGGAATCATCATGGTCTACGACGTCACCAACCAGGTATGCATCCTCCTTCCTCTACCTTACCCTCTTCCTTCCTCTGTTTCTCCGTTTCTCTTTTTACCTCCCATTCTCTCTCTCCTTCCTTTTTTATTGCTGGCTGTCTGACATAGTATGTGTGTCTCTTTACACATCGTCTCCCTCGCTTCTCTTTCTTCTGTGTTCCTTCATTCCTCCCTATTTCCCTCCCCACCCCTCACGTTTCTCTTCCCTTCATCTACTGTTCGTCGGGTGTTGTGCTTCGCAGGAGTCTTTCGAGCACGTGGAGGAGTGGATGGCAGAGGTGAGCAGATACAGCACCGAAGACACGATGAAGGTCTTGATTGGAAACAAGGGAGATTTGGTTGACCGCCGTATGGTGTCTGAGGAGGTTGCGCAGCAGTTCGCCGACACTATTGAGATCCCTTTCCTCGAGACCTCTGCCAAGACCGCCACCAACGTCGACGCTGCTTTCCTTACTGTTGCCAAGGAGCTCATCATCAAGAAGGAGGGAGATTCCAATAAGCCCACTGCCCCTAAGCCTGTTGTTGAGCTTAACGGGAACAGCAAGCAGGGCGGAGGGTGCTGCTAAGTCGAAGGATGAAGGTTGCACTTTTGTGTGGCGAAGAGAGGGGAGGGGGAGGAAGGTAGAGGAGTGTGGCAAGTAGTGTGCACAGTCTTTTCCAATGAAGCAGTCCAGCTCACATGTGTGTAGGCCGGGAAACTTTGAGATTGAATCTGTGTAGGTGCATGTTGGAAGAATGGCATAGATATGGGAATGGGACAGGAGTAGGGTGGGGGTAGGGGCAGAAGGAGAAGGGAGGAAAGGGGGAAGGGGAAGTGAGAAAAAGGGAAGGAAAGAAGAACGGAATGATAGAGTAGGGCTCGATCTGTTTCAGTCCTATTCTTTTCTTGGCTCTTGCTTTTGCTTACTATCCCTTATTTTTCCATTTCCTCCTTATTCTTCCCTCTAGCTCACTTGATATGACACGTCTCTTCTTCAGCAATACA
>JAWNMU010000139.1:0-123893 GCA_035043665.1 Drosophila quasianomalipes | reverse complement strand
ACTGAAAATATCTGCGTTGGAGGAAGAGAAGGAGAGGAGGAAGGAGGAGGAGGAGAGGAGAGGAGGAGGAGGAGGAGGAGGAAGGAGGAGGAGGAAAAGGAAAAGAGGGAAGAGGAAGAGCTGGAGAAGAAGAGGAAGGAGGAGAGGAAGAGAGAGGCAGAGGAGAGAGAGAGGGAGAGGAGGAGAGGGAGAGGAGAAGGGAGATGGAGAAGGAGGAGAGGGAGAGAATGAGAAAGAGAGAGAAAGAGAGGGAGCAGGAGGGAGGAGAGGGAGAGGGAGGGAGAGGTTATGAATCAAAAATAGAGGGAAATTAAGAGAGAGGGAAAGGGAGAGGGAAAGGGAGAGAGAGGAAGAGAGGCAGAGGAAATCGGAGGCAGAGAAGAAAGAGAGGGGCTAGAGATAGTGAGGAGGAGGAAGAGGAGGAGGACGAGGAAGGAGGCGAGGCTAGAGGAAGGAGAAGAGGAAGAGAAGAAGAGATCGAAAAGGAGAGGAACGAGAGGCAGAAGGAGAGAGAGAGGGAGCGGGAAAGGGAAGAGAGGGAGAGAGAAGGAGGAAAAGGAAAGAGAAATTTCTGAATTGAAAGAAAGAGAATTTGAAATGGAGGAGGAACTCATGGAAATTGAAATGCGGTGAGAGAAGAAGAAGAAGAGAGCAGGAGTGGAGGAGACGGTGAGGATTATTCCAAAAAGAAATAGAGAATGAAAGGAAGAAGAGAGGAGGAAGGGAAGAGAGCAAGAGGGGCGGAGGAGTGGGCGGGGAAAATGGAAAAAGAGATGAAGAGAGATCCATTGAGAAATGGAAAAATCACAACAAGAAGGTGGAGGAAGAGAAGATGAAGGTATATGATGAGAAGAGGGAAGTAGAGAGAGAGAAGGAGGAGGTAGAGAGGAAGAGAGCAGAAGTGGAGGAGATGGAGGAGAAGGGTAGGGGAGGAGGAAGAGGAGAAGGCGGAGAGAGGAGGAGAGAATGGAAGAGGAAGGAGGGAGAGGGAGAAGGAGGCCAAGAGGGAGAGGGAGAAGAAGGAGAGGGAGTGGGAAGAGAGGGAGAGAGAGCTGGGAGAGAGGGAGAGAGAGGCGGAGGGTGATCAGAGCTAGAGTGATAAAGAGAAAGAGATAGAGGTGGAGGAGAGAGGGAAAGAGAGCTCGAGAGAAAGAGGCGAGCACGATGAGGGAGGGAGGAGGAGGCGGAGGAGAGGGAAAGAGAGAGGCAGAAGAGGGAGGAGAGAGAAAGAGGGTAATCGAGAGGGAGAGGCAGAGCCGAAGGGAGGAGGAGGAAAGGGAGAAGGAGGAGAGGGAGAGGAAGAGGGAGAGGGAGAGGAGTAGAAAGGGGAACTCTCTCTTATTCCGAAAAGAAAATGAACACCAAGTACGGAGAGCAAGAGTTTCTGCCCAGAAATATCTTTCTGAAAAGAAGGAGAAAGATGCGCTTTTTCAGTCGACTTGAAGAAGAGAGAGAGAGCAGAGGAGGGAGAGAGAGAGAGCAGAGGGAGGTAGAAGAGAGAGAGAGAGGGAGGAAGAGAAGGCAGAGGAGAGGGAGCGAGGAGAGTAAGAAGAGGGTGAGAGGCAAAGGGAGAAGGAGGAAGAGTGGGAGAAACAGAGGCAGAGAGAGAGGAGAAGGAGAAGAGGAAAGGAGGGAGAGTGAAAAGGAAACTGAAAAGAGAATCGTTGAGAAAAACAAGTACTTGAAGAAGATTCAGGAACTAGAGGATACATTGAGAGAAAGAGAGGAGTCGCTTTCTGACTTGAAGAGACTTTCTACTGACTTGAAGAAGTACTCGGTTGAATTGGAGGCGAAGATAGAGCAGGAGGAGGAGAGGAAGAAAGGAAAGGAGGAGGAGAAGGAGGAGGAGAAGGAAGAGGAGGAGAAGGAAGAGGAGAAGGAGGAGAGGCGAGTTGTTGCTAGAGATGATGAAAAGGAGGATAGAGAGAAGGAGAAAAGAGAGGGAGAAAGAGGGAAATGATAAAGAAAGAAAGGGAAGAGCGAGAGGGAAAGAGAGGAGTGGAGAAGGAGGGAAGAGGAATGGGAGAGGAAGGGAAGAGGAAGCGAGGAAAGAGAGAAGAGCAGAAGAATGGTGAGGATACAAGAATAAGAGAAGAAGAAAGCGACAGAAGAGAAGAAGAGAGCAGAAAAAGAGAGCAGGAGCTGAGAGACAGGATGCACTTTACTTGGAGAGTGCTCAAGTAGAGAAGAAGGGCTCCCCCTCTCTCACTCACGACTTCTCTGTGTTTCCCTCTCTCTCTCCCCTAACCCTTCCTTCCAAGGCTGGCTCTTTCTCTCATCCTCCGTCTCCCTCTCCTCCTCTCCCCTCATCCTCCTCCGCATCAGCCTCCTCCCCTCCTCACCTTCCTCTCCTCACTCCCCTTCTCTCACTCTCACCTCTCTTCTCCCTCCATGCGATTCCCCCCTCTCTCCTCCTCTTCCTCGTCTTCCTCAACTTCCTCTTCCGCTTCTTCTTCCTCTTCTTCCTCTCCTCTCTCTCTTCCTCTTCCTCTTCCTCCTCCTCTTCCTCCTCCCCTCTCTCTTCCCCTCTGTCCTCCCCCTTTCTTCCTCTTCCCCCGTCTCCTCCCCCTCTCTTCTCTCACCCTCACTGAGCCTTATCTCTCATTCATTTTAGCATGGGCAAGGAAAGTGCAAACCGAGTTCAAAAACATCTATAGGGGAGAGGAAGAAATGGAGATCGAAGAAGGAGACAACGAAGAGAACGATGAAGAGAACGTGCTTCGAAAGGAAAAAATCTACGTCAGGACATTTGTAGATAAAAATCTGAACCAGGTCATTCAGTTGTGTGAAGAAGCTCTGGACTATTCAAAGAGAAAGATAGACGAGTCGATGAACATTTCGGGGAGACGGAACACAGGAGGGCAACGCTCTATTCAAAATGCTAAAGACACAGCTGGTTTCTCAAATTGAAGTGAACAAGATGTGCGTTGACTACATACACTCGGAGAAGAAGGATTCTCAATTTGAAAGGAGTTTGTCTGTCTCCGGAGACGAAGATCTTTATTCTTCCCAAGCCTCTTCTCTCTTTGATTTCCTACCCTCCTCATCCTCTTCCTCCTCTTCCTCCCCTTCTTCTTCTTCCTCCTCTTCCTCCTCTTCCTCTTCCTCGGTCCCTCCGACCTCCCCCTTCTTCCCCCCTCTTCCTCCTCTTCCTCCTCCTCCTCCTCCTCCTCTGTCCCCTTACTTCTTCTTCAAGTGATCTCCAAAATTAATCAATATGTTTCTCATTTTGAGATGTACTTGAGAAAGAAGGAAGAGAGGAGGAGGAGGAAGGAAGGGAGGAACGAGAGAGGAATGAGAGGGAGGAGGAAATGAGAAGAACTGAAGAGGTTGTGAACGAGAAGGAGAAGAGAAGTGAAAGAACTGGAGAGGAGAGTAAGAGAAAGAGAAAAGGAAATTCAGGAGAGAGAGGAGAGAGAAAAGGAAAAGCAGAAGGAGAAGAACAAGACGGAGGAGAAGGAAGGGGGGAATGCAGAGAAGAAGAGGGAAGTGGATGAAGCAATAGAAAGAGGTGGAGAGGGAGAAGGAGGAGTTGCAGAAGATGAGGAGGGAGGTGGCGGAAGAAAAGAAGTTGTTGGATATGGAGAGAGAGCAGTGGAAGAGGAAGGAGGGAGAGAGAGCAGAGAAGGAGAAGAAAGAGGAGGAGGAGGGGAAGAAGAGGAACTGGGAGAGGGAGGAGAAGGGGAAAGAGAAGAGTGCAAGTGGGATTCGGAAGATTGAACTCCAGCTGCAGTTGGAGGAGGAGAGGGAAGAGAGGAGGAGGGAGAGAGAAGAGGAGAGGCGGAGAGGGAGAGGGCGGAGGTGGAGCTCCTGTCTAAAATATCTTTGTTAGAGAAAACGATAGAAAACGAAGAGGAAAAGGGAAGGGCGGAGAGGGAGAGAGCGAGGAGGGGGAGAGAGAGCAGCAGAAGAAGTATGGAGAAAAAGAGACAAGTACCTGAGCGAAGAGTTGGAGAAGGCGAGGAAGAAAGAAGACGAGATGTGGGAAAGAGTAGTCCAAGCCGAGAGAGAGGCGGAGGAAGGGAAAAAGGTGATGTACTCGATGCAGGAAGGGTATAGGCGGAGCGAGAGGGAGAGGAAAAAGGGTGAGGAGGAGAGAGGAGGAGAGAGAGAGCAGATATGTGGAGGAGAGGAGGAGGAGGAGGAGGAGGAGGAGAAGGAGGAAAGGTTCGAAACCTTGCTGGCGACGGCAGAGAGGGAGATGGATGATCTTCGAAGGGAGGTGGAGAGGGAGAGGGGGAGAAGGAGAGACTGTCCGATATCATTAAAGGTGGGGGCAGTGAAAAGGAAGCGCTGGAAGAGGTGGAGAGGGAGGTTGCCGAGCTGAGGAAGAAGACGTCCGCGCTGACGATCCAACTTAGTCTTTCCAAAAACAAGGAGGAGGCGGAAAGAAGGGCGAGGAGAGAAGCCGAGGAGGAGAAGGAGGAGGTTGTGGAGCAAATGAAACAGAGGGAAAGGGAGGTGGAGGAGGAGAGGGAGAAAGAGAGGGAAGAGAACGAGAGGATGAGGGAAGAGGAAAGGGCGGAGTGGGAGAGGGAGATGAAGAAGATTGCGGAAGAGTGGGAGAGGGAGAGGCAGCAGAAGGAATTCGAAAGAGAGAAACAGGAGCAGGAGGACAAGAGAGAGAGAAAGGAGAGAGGGGAAGGAGAGATGGAAGAGAAGGAGAAGGAGAAGGAGAAGGAGAAGGAGTGGGAGAGGAAGAGACAAGAAGAGAGGGAGGAGTGGGAGAAAGAGAAGGAGAGAGAGGGCGGAGTGGGAAGCTGTGAAACTGGAATGGATTCAAGAGAAGGAGAGGGAAGAGACGGAGAAAGAGGAGGAGAGGGCGAAGGAGAAGGGGGAGGAGGAGGAGGAGGAGGAAGAGAGGAACGCGGATATTTTGAGGTTGAAGAACGCTGTGAAGCAAGTGGTTGAACTCCGTTCAAGTCTCAATTTGAGTGAGAAAAAGGCGAGGGAGGAGGAAGAAAAGAGGGAGGATGCCGAGAGGAAGAAGGAGGAACTTGAGAGGGAAAGGGAGGAACTGATGGAAGAGCTAAGGAAAAAGATAGAGGAGGATGAGGAGGAGAGGAGGGGGTGGAGAGGAGAGTGCAGGAGTTGGAAGAGGAAGTGAAAAAGAAGGAGGGGAAGAAGGTGAGGGCAGAAGAGGAAAGAGATCTCGAGAGGAGGGAGAGAGTGAGAGAGAGAGAGGAAAGGGAGAAGGCAGAAGGCGAAGGAGAAGGAGGAGGAGGAGAAGGAGGAGGAGAGGCAGAAGGAGTGGGAGAGGGAGAAGGAGAGGGAGGAGAAGAGGGAGAAGGAGAGGGAGAAGGAGAGGGAGGAGAAGAGGGAAAGAGAGAGGAGAAGGAGAGACAGGTGAGGGAAAGGTTGGAGTTCGAGTTAAAGAAGGAAAGAGAGGAGAGGGAGAAGGAAAAGAGGGAGAGGGAGAAGGAGGGAGAAGGAGAGATTGAAGGAGGAGAGGGAGAGAGAGGGAGGACAGGGAGAGAGAAAGGGAGAGGGAGAGAGAGGGAGAAGAGGGCGGAGGAAGAGGCGAAGAAAGAGAAAGAAATCAGGGTCGCGATCGAGGCTGAACTTTTCAAATTGAGAGAAGAGAGGGAGAAGGAGAGGGAGAGGGAGAAGAAGGAGAGGGAGGAGAGGGAGAAGGAGCGAGAGAGAGAAAGGAAGGAGAGAGAGGAGGAGGAGAGGGAGAGGGAAAAGAGGGAGAGAGAAGTAGAGAGATGGGCAGGGGAAGTGGAATTTGATTTGGAAGAAGAGAAAAAGATCTACAAAGAAGAGAGAGAGAGAGAGAGGGAGAGGGAGAAGAAGAGAGAGAAGGAGAGGGAGAAGGAGAGGGAGAAGGAGAGAGTGGAGAGGGAAAGGGAAAGGGCGGAGAGGGAGAGGGAGAGAGAAGAGAGGGAGAGGGAGAGGGAGGAGGCAAAGGAGAAGGAAGAGAGAGATATTTTATTGATTCGATCTCTCGAATTGAAGTTGATAGAAATTGAGAGGGAAAGGGAGATGGAGAAGGAGGAAAGGGAAGTCAGAAATAAATATCTAGAGAGAGAGAATAAAAATCTCCTCCTAGAGATTAAGAATATTAGAGAAGAGGAGGAGGAGAGGAGGACGAGGGACGACAAAGAGAGGAAGGAGGAGAGAGAGAGGAGGGAGAGGGAAGAGAAGGAGAGAAGGGAGAGGGACGAGAGGAGGGAGAAGGAGGAGAGAGAGAGGAAGGAGAGGGAGGAGAGGAAAAGAGAGACAGGGAGGAGAGGGAGATGAAGGAGAGGGAGGAGAGGGAGAGGGAAGAGAGAGGCTCAAAGATCTTGAAAAATCTATCATTTTTAAACACGCTTTAGTCAGTACTTCTCCTTCTCTCTCTTCTCCTCTCTCTCCTCCTCCTTCTCTCTCTCCTCCTTCTTCTCTTTCTCCTCCTTCTTCTCTTTCTCCTCCTTCTTCTCGCTCCTCCCCTTCTTCTTCACCCTCTTCAAGTGAAGACAGTGAAAAGTACAAGTTGAAGGTGGAGAGAGATATTTTGGAGGAAAGGCTGAGGATAAGTAGGAAAAAGACGAGGGATGCGAGAGAAGGGAGAGGAAGGAGAGGGAACAGAGAGAGCAGGAGAGGAGGGAGAGAGAGGAAAAGGAGAGGGAGAGAGAGAGGGAGAGGGAGAGGGAGAGGGAGAGGGAGAGGGAGAGGGAGAGAGATAGGGAAAGAGAGAGAGAGGGAGAGGGAGAGAGATAGAGATAGAGAAATGTTGAACATCAAGTATAACCAACTCTCTAATTCATACGTCACGTCTCCCTTTCCCTCCTCTTCTCCTTCCCCTTCTACCCCCTTGCCTTCGTCCTCCTCTTCCTTCTCCTCCTTCCCCCACGGTTCCTCGTCCTCCACTCCTCTCTCTCTCCCCCTCCTACCACCTTGACTCCACCTTCCTCTTCCTCCTCTTCCTCTTCTTCCTCCTCTTCTTCCCCCTCCTCCTTCCCTTCCCCTATTCCCACCTTCCCCTTCCCTTCCTCTCTCTCCTCTCCCCCGTTGTCGTCCTCTCTTTCTCCCCCTCCTTCCTCTCTTTCTCCCCCTCCCTCCTCTCTTTCTCCCCCTCCCTCCTCCTCCCTCTTCCCACAGCAAATATACATCTTTTCTCCTGCCCCCTCACTCCCCATTACCAACGCTCCTCTTTCTCCGTTCTCTCCTCCTCTTCCTCCTCTTCCTTACTCTTCCTCTCCTCTTCCCTCCTCCTCCCCCTCCCTCGTCTCCCCCTTTGTGAATAAAAGGTCAAGGCTCTCTCTTATTCAGAAAGAAATAGAAGACAGAAATGGACATGGAGGTGGAGAGAGAGAGGAAGAGGAAGGAGAGAGAGGCAGAGAGGGAGAGAGAGAGGCAGAATGAGAAGGAGAGAGCAGCAAGAGAGAGAGAGATAAATGAAGTGGAGAACGCGGAGGAGGTGGAGAAGGGGAGAAGGCAGAGAGGAGAGAAGATCAGTGCCAAGGCTAGCCCTAGGCCCTCCCTCTCTTCCTCTCTGTCCACCTCCTCTCTCTCCTCCATTTCCTCCATGTCGTCCTATTCCTCCCAATCATCTTCTCCCTCATCCTCCTCATCCACCTCCTCCTCTTCTTCCTCCTCTTCCTCCTCTTCTTCCTCTTCTCTTCCTCTCTCGTACTCGATCATGAAGAAAAGACTCCAGTTGAAGAGGAACGAGAGGGCTCTCACCGACCTAGAGCACATCAGCAGAAAAATATTCAAGTAGAATCATACTCAAGTGGAATGGTATTCAAGTAGAGTGATTTTCAGCTAGTTGAAGTGTACTCTCTCCTGGTCAGTTATCTTCAACTGGTATCTTCAACTAGCTTTTCACTTTGCCTTTTCACTCTGTCTTGTCTCTTCAAGTGGACTATGTTCGCTCGTTTTCTCTACACATATCGCGTGGAGCTAATGGTTTGACTCCACCCAACTAGTTTATAGCATGTGTGTGTTTGTATGTGTGCGTGTGTGTGCTTCTGCTCTTCTATCTCTGTGTTTATTGTTCTCTATCTCTATCTCTTCACGTCTCTGTTCGTCAATTTCTGTTAGTAGTTGTTCGTTTCTTTCCCATTATCTTGCCCAGCTTCGTCCATTTATGATTAATTCATTATGTTGAGTGTTCTTTGCTTTTACTTTTACTTCTATTTTTACTTTTACTTTTATTTTACTTTTACTTGTTCGTTTACTTCGTCCTTTCGCTTCTTCATCTTGTCTTATTTGTTGTCTTCTTTGGGATGTGATTTGATGTGTCCCGTACTTCTTCAACGTTTGGGTATTTTTTTAATATTGCTTCGACTTTTTTTTTGCTATTGCGTTGGTTAATGCTGTTTTTGTATGAAATTGTTTGTTTTAATTTCTGAATTGGATTGTTCCACTATATGTATTTTCCGATGTATTTTCCTTTTTTAAACAGTGAAGTCTTAACTTTTTCTGTATCGTGTATTACGATTTGTATCATGGAATATGAGACTTATTCCATCGGTGTTCTAGGTAGCTATTAGTAAGAGCGTTTCTCTTTGTTGAAGAGGACAGATGGATCTATCTGTTTGCCATCCTCCTTTGATGTATTTCGTGCGTAGTGCCGTAGCTATTCTTCATGAGTCATGCTATTTCAACTCTTGTTCTTATTGCGCAGTTTATTATTATTTATTGCAGCTTGTATATGTATATATATGTATCTTTTGAAAATGTAACGAAACGATGAAACCTTTCGAATAAAAAACTAATTCTCGTAAAGATAGATCGTGAATATCGCGTGTAAGAAAACTCAGTTGTAGAGAGATCCAACCAAGGCATGATGAGCACGCATATATTGTGCATACATACATACATGTGCATATGAGTAAACAGTCAATGTGTTTATTGACTGAGTCTGCATCAGTGACCTGAAAATCACCTGCCTTCTGTCTCTATCACCCCTTACTCCTGCCTCCACCCGCTGCCCCTATAATCTATCTCTCTGCGCCCTCTTTCTCAGTGCATAGTATGTGTGTTATTCATACTATGCTAGACTCAAGCCACTATTCACCCATGCGTATCTCGACAGCAACGTATCTGTTGTCCACGTCCAGCAGCGCTGTCTCTGCCTCTAGTGTGTACGTTTGTTCCTTACTTGATCGATAAATATATAAATGCACATATATATATAGTGTGTATAATACTTATTGTACGAGGGAATGAATGCTAAGAGGGAGATCAGTATGTTTTATCGTATTACATGCACGTATGTATTACACGCAGTTATAGTAAGCGCCAAAGGTACGATGTGATATGATTTAAGATGTGACTTTATTAACGAACTAAATTAACATGCATCCACCCATTTAGTATCCAAGAGCGGTGAGCTTCTCGGTGAGGTCCTTGACCTGCTCAGCCTTGGCAGCCTTGGCAGCAGCGACGGTCTTGGCAGCCTTAGTCTTGAGCTGGTAGAAAGCTCCAGCGCGAGCGATACGCTTGGCCTCGAGCTTCTCAATGAGCTCGTGGTGCTTCCATCCGAGAGACTTGGAGAGGTCTCCGAGACGGCAGAACTTGCGTCCAGGCTTCAAGCGGATGACGGTGGCAGCTCCAGGGATGACAACGCGCTTGACCTGTGAATTGCACAAGGAAGGAGGCGGAAAAGAAAAGAAGGGAAAGGAAATAGAATAGAGTGAAGGAGTGGGATGGCAAAGGAATGGAAAGGAAATATGAAATGGGAAAGAATAGACAAACAAATAGAAGAGTAGTGGTCAATCATTTTAACAGATAAACCACGATCGAAACAGTTAGATGAGAGCGTTAATTTTGGCGGGACCGCGTGTAAAATGATAGAGAGGGTGTAATTTCGGGAAGTAGAAGAAGGTAAAGTACAGACAGAGAAAGCAGTACAGAAATGAGATGAATGGAAAAGAACTCGTTAGAAATTGAAGTAAAAGTTGAATGTACAAAATGAACATGCGAAATTATTCCTAAATGTACAATAATGTGTGTCAAAATGCGAATGAAATGCTTGGAAAACAGATAACTAACCTTGTCGTAAGGGTGGGGAACTCCCTCGAAGGCACGGAAGCGCTTGAGAGCACGAGCTCCGTGGGTGGTCTTGTGAGGGACCATTCCACGAATAGTTCTCCAGAGGATACGAGCAGGGGCCTTGTAGTGGTAAGGTCCTCTCTTGGGGTTGGTGTTCATGCGCTTGCGGAGGAAGTGGGCCCAGAGCATCTGGTTGCGGAAGAGGGATCCGGAGATGTTAAGCTCCTCAGTGCGAACACAGACAACCTTCTGTCCGTTAAGAAGCTCCTTAGCGAGAATAGAGGCAACACGACCAAGGAGAAGTCCCTTACAGTCGATAACAACAACCTGTTTCATCAAAGATGCATGATATGTTAGATATACTTCTATTATTTAACAAGAATGAAAAAAAAATGATTTTGTCGTCAACATAGCATTAACACGTTCGTACATAAGTAGTATGCAAATTTGAATGAAAAAATAAACAAAATGTATACAAATAAATGTAAATAAGCAAAAATTGCACATAGCCTACCTTTCCAGACATTACAATTTAGTAATTAGTCACTCAAGCAAGCAAAGCTTAGTGAACCAGGTTAAATAAATATAGATCATTCATTTTTCTAAATTAATAGATATTTCTAAAGAGAGCTAAGCAAAAACAACCTTGTTTATGCCTCATCATAAATCTGAAGATGAGAATATATGAAATAATTGCTTTTCGCGTTCCAGAGAACATAGATCTTAGCTGTGTATACGTAAACAGCGCTCTTTGCTAACTGATTAATTGTAATCTTTAGCTTTGCTGTGCTGCTCTAGTTATGAAAGCATGTAAAAGTGTAATAGTACTCAGAAAACTGGTTATGCGATGAAGAAATACGTTGAAGTATATAAAGGCATATAACGCCTTGGGTTCAGGCTGAGTTATTATTGATTTTTTTATTGTTCGCTAAAAATTATGTTCGGCTCGTCGAATGTTTCTCTTGCTCTTCGAGAGGGAGTCAATTCATAAACGTCCTTATGCCAAGGAAAAGATTAATCATCTAAATATTTCGTCGGTGTGACAATGCTGTGTATATCGTAATTTTATTTGCACTGTGTAGTCCGAGTATCAACGAAAATGCATGTGTATCGGTAATTATACACTCACTCACTCATTCGAATCACAGCGAAATTAAAGTATACTCAGACTATCCTGGTGTACATGTACTTGTAGCATTATGAAAACGGGGGACACTTAAATGCCAAGCAATGTGTGGAAGTTATATATGTATAAATGAAACAGATCCTGTGAAGCATTGCGTTTGTGTGAAGGCTAGAACAAGATGTAGATGTATATCAAACAATACAATTTCACATACACACCCACGAATGTTCACAGAGATAACTGGAATTCCACACTTAAAACAATGTATAAACGTCATATATTAAACCAAAATAAGCATGTGTACTCTCAATGAGCATAAAAATGAGTGTATTCATTGAGCTTCAAGTGGTAAGTGCTCACAGGTAAAATGAATGAGTCAATACAAAATGGGAAGAAATAAGTTTACAATAAATGAATGACTGAGCCACAGAGAATAAGAATCGTCTAGAATTTATTCCAGCAGTTAGTATGACCGAGACTAGTCCGCTTTCTACAAAGTATTATTTTACATTTCTATGATGTTAAATGCAAGTCATGATTTTATATTGCTTGAAGGAAGATATTTATCAATTTCAAATTTATATACGAATTGGTAATCCTTTTCAACGTTTACTGTGACTGTAAACTTTAATCTACCATGTCTGGAAAGGTATGTTGAACCCACAACTAGCGAATGTGTGTTTTGTTTTGTCGGTTTCGTAAAATTTTTATTTCTTCGTAGTATTTCTATGCAGAGAAATTGTTATTCTTAAGTTTTCGAAATGTGCTCAGTTTTTTATCTAGAGGTTAGGAGTTACTGTAAAGTTGATATAAGGCGTTAATATAAGTGTGATATATATGTATAATTGATTCGATAGGTTGTTGTTATCGACTGTAAGGGACTTCTCCTTGGTCGTGTTGCCTCTATTCTCGCTAAGGAGCTTCTTAACGGACAGAAGGTTGTCTGTGTTCGCACTGAGGAGCTTAACATCTCCGGATCCCTCTTCCGCAACCAGATGCTCTGGGCCCACTTCCTCCGCAAGCGCATGAACACCAACCCCAAGAGAGGACCCTACCACTACAAGGCCCCTGCTCGTATCCTCTGGAGAACTATTCGTGGAATGGTCCCTCACAAGACCACCCACGGAGCTCGTGCTCTCAAGCGTTTCCGCGCTTTCGAGGGTGTTCCCCACCCTTACGACAAGGTTAGTGTTTCCACCACGCTGCCATCATACTCCACTATTTTCTCTGTGCTACTTTGTATTGAATCTACGAACGAAAAGAATGAATGGTCATTAGGCTGGGAGTGGTTGGGGTTTTTCCAGTTAGGCGCTTTTCCTTTCCTTTTCATATATTATCAGTTATTGTTCAATTCTAACCAGTATATCATTATCTTTCGTCCAATGATATCTCGCGGTCTATACCACATTTGTTTCCTGGGGTGAATTGCGGTTGAATCTTTCGGGTTGGCTGAACATGTACAGGTCAAGCGCGTTGTCATCCCTGGAGCTGCCACCGTCATCCGCTTGAAGCCTGGACGCAAGTTCTGCCGTCTCGGAGACCTCTCCAAGTCTCTCGGATGGAAGCACCACGAGCTCATTGAGAAGCTCGAGGCCAAGCGTATCGCTCGCGCTGGAGCTTTCTACCAGCTCAAGACTAAGGCTGCCAAGACCGTCGCTGCTGCCAAGGCTGCCAAGGCTGAGCAGGTCAAGGACCTCACCGAGAAGCTTACCGCTCTTGGATACTAAATGGGTGGATGCATGTTAATTTAGTTCGTTAATAAAGTCACATGGTATAAATAACTTCGTGGTTGTCCAAGTTTTCATTGTCGCGCGTATGTGCAAAAAATCAAGCAAATAAGAGATTAGATTGTCATTCTAATTTCTTTGTCAAAGAAGGCGTATGCGAAGACTGCGTATAGATTACATGGGCATGTATAAAACATGTTGTGGAAAAAAGTATATAAATGTGTTGTTTTTTATTTATGAATCTAGCGTCAAATGCTCATAAGTCTTGCAAAGCAGAACTGAGCAACTAAAAGAAAAAAATAAAATGTTCAGTCAGAAATACTAATGGGAACTAACAATATGCGCGCACGTGTATTATAGAGCGCGCGTAGAATAAATAACTACGAAATACTTTATAAGAGTCTAGGCCAGATCTGCCTGCCCCTCTACTCTTCTCTTCTCTTCTCTGCTCGCTTTCTTCTTCCTTCTCTTTGAATAATGTTGTCTACGCTATTTATGCAGACTTTGCCTGAGCCTCCTTAGCCTCCTTTGCCGCACGTGCACGCTTCTTCAAAACCTCACCTACGTTGCGCTTTCTCTTCCAGTTCCTAACGAGAATCTTGTTCTGCTTCATTCTCTGCAGTATGTGCTTCTCAGGTTTCTTGTTGTATTCGGAAGGAAGCTTGAAGGGCTTCACCAAAGTCACGATCGCCTTCTTCACGTCCGCACGCTTGAACAAGTACCCATACTCGGTACGCTTGAACTTTCCGAGAAGAATGGAAGTGTCAACGCTCACTACAGGGACATTGTACAACTCCTCCAAGTAGTCCTTGATCATGAGCTTGTTGAAAGTCATGGGCACTTTGAAGCAAACTTTGTTGTTGGGCATTTTAACGCCAGGCTTGTACAAAATAAAGTTCGCACTAGGGAACATAATCTTCTTGGTCGCCTCAGAACGGTGGTATTCGGCAATAGACCCAACGTAGTGGGAACCAATCAGACGAGGAGTGAATTTTCCTTTGAACTGGTGGAACTCCTTGGTGGGAGTCACTGCGCTCTTTGCAGCGCTAGCCAATTTATTTCCGAATTGCATATTTGATGGTAATACTAATCCTGCGTATTCCTCTGCGAAAGAAAAACTAGGAGCTCAAATATAATACTTGAAAGTAAAGTTAGGTGAAGAGCACAAACTTCAAAAGATCTGTCTCAATTTGAGTGGTGTAGTATAGCACAGCGTAAACAATAAATGTTATCAGCATATATTTGTAAATTGTGTGACATGCGTATCAATCGACATTGTTGAAAACTAGCCGGGTGTGATTGTTGTAGAATAATGGGGTAACTTCTTAGTATGCCATGTAAACGATGGGTATCCTTTTTTCTCACTAAAGAAATAAAAATCTCGATCCTGTCATAGTTTGAGGGCTGCAGTACACACTTCTTCTTTTTCTTTCATCACTCACTATACTAGGGACCGTAAATTACGGAAATTTTATAGTGTTTGTATATGCATGTATTATTATCCTAACGTATAGTCGGATTCTTTTTATGTGTTATTTTTCCATAGTAGACAAATGTACGATAACAAGACTGTTGAGGAGTTGAAGGCAGATTCTTTGGTGCAGAAGGCTACTGAGGTTGCTTTCAAGCAGATGAAGCATGCATATGCTCCTTACTCTAAGTACCACGTTGGATGTGCTCTTGTTACTCACGATGACACTATCATCGGAGGATGCAATGTTGAGAACGCTTCTTACGGATTGACCAATTGTGGAGAGAGGACCGCAATTTTTGCTGCTGGTATGTACTGAATCAGGGAATATCGAACTAAAGTGAATGATTATATACGCCGTGCATGTGTTTGATTTTTATCTATCTATGCAATCTATGTTCTGTTTTTTTTTTTCTGACCCTATTGTATACTGGACAATTCAACAAAATAATTGATTGCGCTACAGTCAGCCAAGGATACCGTGAGAACTTTAAGTTCATGGTTGTTGTTACTAAGAATGGAGGAAGCTGTTGTGGTGCTTGTAGGCAGGTTATTAACGAGTTTTTCTCCCCTACCGGTAAGGTTTTTTTGTTTGTGGAACGAATGAACGTTAATGAAATAATTTTGGATAACGTGAAAAATGTCTATTGTTTCATGTAAATGACCATGTACAGCTCCTGTTATCGTCATGAACGAGGCAATGACTTCCTACAACGTAACCAACTGTGAGAAGATGCTCCCTGAAGGATTTGGGCCCAAGAAGCTGTTTGAGGCTGCCGAAATGTAATGTGTATGCCTTACTCAAAACTGATGTATCCATTTATCTGTATCTGGTTTGCTGTATATCGTGAACAAATATAGGTATAACTGTATGTATATAGCGGAAAACATGTGTGTTTATTGTTTTCTCCAGCTTTCTTCCCTTTGCTTTGTTTGTGAAATTGTAGTTAATTCCACTTCTGCGATGTTGCGAAAGTTCTCATTTTCAAGAAATGAAGGGATTTAAATGCATTCCCTTGCCTTGTTTAAATAGTGTGTGTTAACTGCTATGCATATTTATGTCCTTATCTCAAAGTGTTTATTTGTTGTATCGTATAATGTTCGTGTGTGTACAACGAAATTTCTCAATTTCTAAGAAAAAGTGTGAAACTCTTTGTTTTTATTAGATAAATAATCCCATGGATTTGTTGAATAAACAGAAGTCGCATTCTATGTGATTGTATTTCCACTAGTGATGAGTATATGTGTGTGTAATGCATAGCATATGAAAGATACATATATGTATATTCTTATTCGCACTTGCAGAACTCCCTAGGTACTGGGGCTGAGAAATCAATGTCCTTCCATGAAGAAGTAACGTTAACCACCTTCTTCGCAGCCCACATTTGTGTGCTTGCCACAAACAGTGCATCAATATCGAGGAATAGAGCATGAGATAGGTATGCCTTTGTGAGCTGAGGAATTAACGAAAGAGGGGGGTGGATGTGGGAAATCAAAGTCAGATCAACTACCGAACCAGCCTCCAGAGTGGGTAAGTTTTGCTCCTTGACATGAGCGACAGTAGAATTTTTCCACAAGAAAGACATGGACAAATCCTGGAGAGAAATGTCTATGCGATTGGGGTTGTATACCGACAAGTGTAACTCCAGTGCTAAGTGGTGAATAGAAAGACGGGCGAACATAGAATGTGAGAAGATGCAAAAACTATGATTAAAGCAAGAAAGTGACTAATGAATGGTAGATCCACAACATGTATTCGAGTTCACATCAGATTTGAGATCATGATCTCGATGTGGGTTTGGACTGCAAGAATAAAATGATCTTACTGGTGGTTGGCTTCAGGACAGCGGAAGATGATAGGATCTTGACCCAGTCTACAGAAGAGTTACAGAGCGAGTAGTCCGGGGCAAGGGGGTAGAGGGACAGCTATGCATATAGAGGCGATGATGATCACACAAAATCCCAGGAATGCAAGGATTCTTAGCCATATAGGCCAAAACTTGAACTTATACCAATCCCCTTCTTGGATTCCACTCGCGTTGAATTCCCTTGGCCTCTCCCCCTCAATCGGCTCTGGTGGTGCGCTTGGCTGCATGTTGGAACTGGGAAGCGAAGGGTATCTGTTGTTATCTTCCGAATCGCTGGCGTTAACATCGTTAGGAAATAGGGGGTCACGGAGAGAGGATGAACTATCATCACTTGACCTTCCTATCATCCTGGAGAAGACGTTTCCCTTCCTTTTCCTCTGCTGATCGATAAGTACTCTATCTAGCTCGATATCTCCCTCTCGAGCGGGGTCGCTTTGAATCGAAGAATCAGAGAGATAAGCATAGGGTTCCTGTCTTACCCGCGTAAACCCATCCTTTACCGGCGTTTGTTGTTTACTCCCATCCCCTCCCAGTGCGTCTACTACACGAGGGTTGTTGTTGGGCTGGTTGCTGAAAGACTGGTGTTCTGCATTTCCGGATGGGGGTTGTGGTGGGTGAGAGTGAGAATGAGGGTGGTGTTCCCTAGGATTGATTGAAGAGGGGAGGTGAGGGTACACCGAACGATACGTCTCAGAAGTAGTGTATGTGTCCAGAGTAGAATAAGACGGAGATGGTGGCGGAGGAGGGAAGTGGTGGAGAGGGTGTTGTGGCTGCGTATGTACATGATCTGTTTCCTCCCTATCTATTCTCTTTTTAAACAACATTCGTTGGATAATCAATATAACGGTGAAAAACAGCAGCAGGGCTATTACGCACGCCAAAGCAGCCATCAAGCCAACCTCGGTTGGGATGCTTCCGTATTTGTAGAACTCTGCATGTTTCGATAACATGTATCTAAATCTGAACAGGAAAGACCAAACATGCACCCATAAACGCTTCCTATGGCATGGCGACTGTGACTCATAGAAAGAGAGAAATTAATAATTGGTGTTGGAAATATAGTCTGCCTGTGTCGGTCAAATGTTTGAGATAAGTGTAGAACTCGAAGTACTTACTTTCGGTCGCTTTCACAAAAATGGCACGCAGGGGAGCTATTGCATGTATCGCGAAGTAGTGTAAGAAGAGCATAATGACAATTCGGGATTCGAACTTGAATTCACCGTGAGAGACCAAATGTTTCAGCGGGTGTTGGCTCGCATAGGTCAATTGAACAATAGCATACAATAATAGAATTATTGTTTTTTTGCTAAAACTCATGTTTGCTAGGAATGAGCAATGGAAGTAAAGTTTTATCTAGAATAAGCAGATACATGATAACGTACAGAAAACGTAGATGTGATTTTGATATAAAAGATGTTATTTTTAACCCAATTATGATATTATATGATAATCTTACGGTACGAATGTTAAACAAAAACATGCATATAGTTATTGTAAGCTTCAAGTTGTTGCTATTCAAAGTGGAATAGTTGACGAGGGACGAACAAATTGAGAATACAAATATCTAGAAAATAGCCGTTTGGAGATTTATTTTCTGTGATACGAATACGCGGAAATAGATCAAGTTATGTATTAATTAGATATTTTACCACTCTGTATTGTATGTTTCAGTTTTTCATTTTTCAGTGAATGCTGGTTATTACACTTGTTGAAATAGGACAAAATGACATCTTAGACAGCTGGAAAAATAATTTCGCCAAGCTGCTTCGTTTCATTTTTCCTGTGTGCGTGCAGATTGCAAGCACATTACTTAGAACTGGTCCGGGACTTATAGGTTATTGTTATAACTTGTGTGTAGAATATATATTTATGTTGCTGTTATTCAAATTGTTTTTCTCTGACAAATAGTGCACGTCGGTTTGTGTATACATTTGTGTTTTTCTTAATTACAGAGTTAGTAGAATATTAATCATGGATGATATAGTTTTCAATGGAGGAAAACCTCAGGAAAAAAGTAAGGGGACAAAATGACAGTGTACTTGACGTATATGATTTGGATAATATCAGTATGTCTGCGGGTGTCTTGGACGACGTGGACTGTTCTGCGGTGACTGTACCGAGTGACGATGAACAAGGTTGTTTGGTAAATGACATCAATGACTTCAAATCTCCGTCAATGAAGAAGCTGCTGAGGCGCAGAAATGGATGCTCCCTCCAGCACGAAGAGCACGAGTGGTTTTCACGATGACTCCCGCTGCGAAGACCAGTCTTCCTTTCTCTCCATTTCTGTGCGAATTGTCTCCGTTCCCCGTTGCCCCGTCAGCGAAGAAGTCTGTGAATTGCAAATCGAGGGCGGAAGGGGGTAAAACAGTGTTTTCGCTCAGAAGAGGAGCGCAGGGGTGTCGAACGCGATGAGGCTTCCCTTGGTGGGAGGGGTGGGGATGAAGAATGGGGGAGCGATGGAAGATGAAACTATCGTTCCCTCACTTTCCTCTGGTCTTCGTGGAGGAAGAGAAGGGGAGGGGGAAGGAGAGGATAGGGGGTGGGCGGCTGACAACGCAGACGATACAGTCATGTTCACACCTGGGTTTGGAATTCAAAACATTTCTCAGAACAATCTCACCATTGGAAACGACACTGCACAGTTCCTAGCACTTGATATGTCCTCTTCTTCCTCTTCTTCATCGTCATCATCATCTTCTTCTTCCTCTTCTTCTTCTTCTTCCTGCTTGCCTTCGCGTTCGTTGTCGAATGCGCATGCGGGAAATATAAGGATGGGGGTGTGGAAAGTAGGAAATGACGTCACTGCAGGAGATATTACATTCGGAGAAGGAGAGGGAAAGAGAGATGAAGGAAAAGGGGAAAGAGAGGTGGGGGCAGAGGCGGAGGATACATGGGGATGGGGAAGAGAGACTGGAAGTAGAAGGAGGAGGGAGAGAGGTGTGTCGGTGTCTTCGTTCGTGGTGGATGAGGGAGATGAAGGGAAGGAGAAGGGGGAAGGAGAGAAGAGAGAGGGAGAGAAGGAAGAGAGAGAGAGAGAGGGAGAGAGAAGGGGGATTGTGTCGAGGTTTCGTTTTCTCTGTCTTCTAAGCGCATCTTTTCCACTCCTTCGTCTTCTTCCTCCTCTTCTTCCTCTCTCTCATCCTTCTCTTCTCGCTTGGACTCTGTCCCCGTCGCCTCTCTCTCCTCTTCTTCCTCTTCCTCTTCCTCTTCCTCTTCCTCTTCCTCTTCCTCTTCGTCCTCCTTCCGTCCCATCCCTCCTTCTCCCTTCATCTCTTCTCCCACTCCGCTCTCTCTTTCCGCCTTTCCCTCCTCCCTCTCGGCTCTCCTTCCTCCATAACGACCCTATTTCCTCCTCCTCTTCCTCCTCCTCTTCCTCCTCCTCCTCTTCCTCCTCCTCTTCCTCCTCCTCCTCCTCCTGTTATATGGCTCCGTCCTCCTCCGTATTCACCCCTCGTCTCCGCCCCTCCCAAGCTCAGCTGCTCCTCTCTCAAGGAAAGAAAACGACTAGGTTCCTACGTGGAGTCAATCTCACGGAGGCCTTCTTCTCATAAACTCCGAGTCCCTTCCCTCCCCTTGCACTCCCGTGCCCCTCGCCTCTCTCTCTCTCCTTCTGCAGCGGAAGGAGGGACGAAGCGCAAGGAGAGGAAGGGAAAGAGGGCACGGGAGGAAGTGGGAGGGGGAAGAGAAGAAGTAAGGGGAGGAGAGACTGGAGAAGGAAAAGAGAGGAGGAGAGAAGAAGAGGAGAGGAAAAGAGGAGAGAGAAGAAGAGGAGAGGAAGGAGAAAGAAAAGAGAGGGAAAGAGAGAGACAGAGAGAGAAAGGAAGAGGCAGAGAAGCGAGAGAAAGAAAAAAAGAGAAGAAAGGGAAAGAGAGAGAGAAAGAGTTGAAGATGATAGAGGAGAGGGAGAAAGAGCAAGAAGGGATAGAGGGAGAGAGAGAAAGAGAGAGAGGGAGAAAGAAGAGAGGGAGAAGAGAGGGAGAAGAAGAGAGGGAGAAAGAGGAGAGGGAGAGGGAGAGATTAGAGAGGGAGAGAGAGAGAGAGGGAGAAAGAGGAGAGGAGAGAGAGGAGAGGGAAAGAGAAAGGGAGGAGAGAGAAAGGGAAGAGAGAGAAAGGGAAGAGAGAAAAGGGAAGAGAAGAAGATAGAACAGAAGGCGAGAGAGAGGGAGGAAGAGAAGGAGGAGGAGGGAAGGGGAAGAGAAGGAGGAGAAAGAGAGGGAGGAGGAGAAGGAGGAGAAGAAAGAGAAGGCTGCAGTCAGTGGGCGAATGGCATGGAGACTAAAACTGAAAGTATGTATAGGGGAAAGGACGGGGGAAAGAGAAGCACAAAGAGGAGGTGAAAGAGAAGGAGAAGGAAGAGAAGAGAGGAGGAAGGAAGAGAGAGAAGGAGAAGATGGAGGGGAAGATGGAGAAGGCGGAGGAGAATGTGAAGAAAGAAAATAAGGAAATGGATATGGAGAAGGAGAAGGAGAAGGAGAAGGAGGAGAAGGAGGAGAAGGAAGAGAAGGAGGAGAAGGAGGAGGAGGAGGAAGAGAAGGAGAGAGCGAAGGAAGAGGAAGCAGAGGTTGGAAATGAAATCAACTGAAGCAAAGGTGGGGATGGATGAACAAGAAGAGGAGGAAGAGCGGGAGAAGGAAAAGAGAAGGGGAAAGAGAAGGGGAAGAAGAAGAAGAAGGAAGAGGACGTGGTTGAAGAGGATGTAGTCGAAGTAGATGTGAGGCAAAACAGACTGAATCTGACCACTCGTCTCCCTCCCCTCCCTCTCCCCTCTCTCCCTCTCCCTCCTCCCTCTCCTCCCTCTCCTCCTTCTCCCCCTCTTCCTCCTCCTCCTCCTCCTCCTCCCTATTGCCCCTTCCTTCTTCCTCTCATTCTCCTCTTCGTCCTCCACTCGTTCACCTCCCTCATCCCTCTCCTCCGTATCTCTCTTCTTCATCCTCCTCTTTCCTCCTTTTCTCCGTGTCTTCCCTTTCCTCTTCCTCCTCCTCGTCTTCCTCCTCTTCCTCCTCCTCATCTTCCTCCATTCTCTTCTTCCCCTTCACTCCTCTCTTCTAATCTCCCCTCTTCTCGTTCGTTGAAAGCCTCGCTTCTTCCTCTCCCCTCCCTTCCTCTCCCTCTGCCCTCCTCCGTCTCTATTTCTTCTCTCCTTCACCCGCTTCTATCCCTTCTTCTTCCTCGTCATCTTCTTCTTCTTCTTCTATCCTTCTCCCTTCTTCCTCCTCCCTCTCTTCCTCTTCTTCCTCTCTATCTTCTAGACTTACCCTTCTCCCTTCCTCCCCCTCCTCTTCCTCTTCTTCCTCCTCCTCTTCTTTCTCCTCCTCTTCTAATTTGAAGAGAAAATCTCCTTCTTTCTTCTTCCTCCTCCTCCTCCTCTTCTTCTTCTGCTCTCATCCTCCTTCCCTCTTCCCGTGGCATTGGAATCACTCATATTTCCAAACGCAAAACCCTCTCCTCCCCTCTCTTCCAGATTCCTTCAAAATCAAACTAAAGTCATATCTTCCCTCTTCTTCCTCTCCTCCTCCTCCTCTCTTCCTCCCTCCCCTCCTCTCCCCCTCCTTTCCTCTTCCTCCTCTTCCTCCTCTTCTTCCCTTCCTCTTCCCTCCCTCTTCTTCTCTTCCTCTCCCCCTTCCTCTTCCTCCTCCTCCTCCGTCCTCCTCATTCAGCTCGTCCAGAGTACGACTGTAGTTACTACAACAATCACCAGGCCATCCTTCTCCTCCTCCTCCTCCTCCTCCTCCTCCTCCCTCCTTCCTCTCCTCCTCAGCCGCAGCTAACGTTTTCAGGGGGGTGAAGGGTGTGGAGAAGGGGTGTCGGGGAGGGAAAGAGAAAGAATGAAAAGGAAGAAATCGGGAGGGGAGTGGGAGCTCAAGGAGGGGTGAAGGTCAAAGGAGAGGGAGTATTTGGAAAGGAGCACTGGGGGTAGAGAAGTGGAGGGGAAAGGAGAAAGAGGTGTGTGAAGTGGTGACTGTGGTAGAGATAAGACTTATACGGTGAGGAACGTAGGCAAGTACAGAAGGAGGGGGGCGGAGGGGAGGGGGAGAGGGGAGAGAGGGACAGAGAGGGACAGAGAGAAGGAGGAGGGAGGGAAAAGAAGAAAGGAGAAGGAGAAGGGGAAGGAGAAGAAGGAGAGAGAAAGAGAAAGAGGCAAGTACTCGATTGATAGAAAGTGAGAAATCTTTATGTAATAAGAAGTTCAAGCCCTCTCTCTTCTCTTCCCTCCCTCTCTCTCTTCCTCTCTCTCTTCCTCTCCCCTCTTCTCTCCCTTCCTCTCGCTCTTCGATTACCACTCCTCTTCCCTCTCTTCCTTCCCTCATCCATTCCCACCTTCTCATCTATCCCCTCCCTCTCTCTCCCTTCATCCCTCCTCTCCGTCCTCCTCGTCCTTCTCTCCTCCTCCTCCTCCTCCGCCTCCTCTCCTTCCAAGGAGTGAAAAGAAAGGCACTGGGTCTCTTGCCCCTCCCCTTCCTCCCACAGAGCCTCAGTCGCCAACTCTTCCTCTTCCCTCTTCCTCTTCCTCCTCCTCTTCCTCTTCCTCCTCCTCTTACTGTTCCTATTCTTCTCACTCCTCATCTTCGTCCTCTTTATCCGCTTCTTCCTCTCTGTCCGCGCACTCTTCCTTCGGGCTCAAGCTTAGGAAAGTGGAGGGAAACGTAGGAGAAGCGGAGAAGCAGAAGGCAAAGGCGAATGCAAGTGGGAGTGGGAGGGAGGAAAAGGAATT
This sequence comes from Drosophila quasianomalipes, assembly GCA_035043665.1. Classification (NCBI taxonomy): domain Eukaryota; kingdom Metazoa; phylum Arthropoda; class Insecta; order Diptera; family Drosophilidae; genus Drosophila; species Drosophila quasianomalipes. The sequence goes on along the minus strand of JAWNMU010000139.1, from coordinate 101,002 downwards.
GAGGGAAGAGTGGAAAAGGAAAACAACGGGGCTAGGAGGTCTGTTATGTGAAGAAAGAAAGAAAGGGAAAGAGGAAGGGGGAAGGGGAGGGCTAAAGGGGAAGCAGGAAGGAGGAAAAGGGAGGAAAGGCAGGGAAAGGAAGGAAGTCAGAGAGGAAGAAGGGGGAAGGGAGGAAGTGCAGACGATAACGTGAGTGAGAGTATCTCAAATTGAGAAAAGTGGGAGAAGAGCTAGGAGAGATAAGAACGTTGCCATCCGTTTGTTTGTCAGTTCTGTAGTATGATTGGATTTTGTATATATTTTGTTTTCGCGTGCATCACGAATGATGTGTTTTGTTTTTTGTTCTGCTGCATGCGTGGCTCTACTAGTGAAACTGGTGTATGTCCTAATTAGCACATGGGTTGCTGCACTTAGCATACATAACGTCTTCTCTTATTGTTTTTACGCGTATCATTTTCTTCTTTTCCCTTTATATTTCTGAGATATTATCTCTATGTGAATTTGAATAATATTTATTCCGAGGACAAATCTCCCTTAAGTGAGAGAGTTGTTATGGAGTATGCCTGTATTTGCACTTCTCTGCGTGGTACGCCACATGCATGTATATAATGTATTGCATATATATGTTTCCGTGTGCCTTCGTAACGTTGTTTCAAGTCAAATCTGTGTTGATTGTGTGTTCGTGTGTGTATGATGTCTGTTTATTTTCATGTATGCACATAGCCCAATAAACGCAACGTTTAAAATCAGAGTAAAGTCGGTGCATGGAAAACCCAAGAGGAATGAGAGAGCAAACGAGTCTGGAGAAACGAAGAGAAAGAAAAACAATCCTCCTGTCGAATAAACCCTCCGTATCCACCTCTTTCTCTCGCTCTCCCTCTATTTCCCTGTGTCTCCCCCACTGCCCCATACTCCTCCACTCCCCACTGACTACTTCCTCCTGCTCTTCTTAGCTTCGTAGAGAGATGGTTCTGGGGGAGAGGAGGGACGAATTGACTTGCTGGAGAGTTTCCTCGATGGAAAGTCGAGGGAGCAGAAGGAGGGCCGCCTGGATACGATCATCTGCACCACCATGCGCAGCTCTTCCTTGTCCAATACCCTCTCTTCCTCCGCATCCTCCTCTCTGCTGCCCTCATGGTCTTCTCTGTCCTGAGCCTCCCCCCTCCTCAGTCTCCCCGGTTTCGCCCTTCTTCTTGGGTTCGTTCTCAGTTTGAATGTTGAGCAATCGGAGAATAGGGTGAAGACGAAGTCCTTGGAAAATAGAAGAATCGCAAAAGAAGGAAAGGCGAGGGAGTGGGTAGAAGAGGGGAGAGGAAAGGGAGGAGAAGAAGCAAGAGCAGAAGGGAGAGAGGTAGGGGAAGGGGAAGAGGAAGAAGGGGAAAGGGAAGGGATGAAGAGGGAGGGAAACATGAGGAACAGAAGAGGATAGGCTTCGAGCCAAAAGAGAGGGGGGAGAGGGAAAGGGAGGAGGAGGAGGAGGAGGAGGAGGAGGAGGAGGAGGAGGATGAGGAGGCAGGAGGGAGAGGAGGGAGAGAAGAGGAGGAGGAGGAGAGAGGACGATACGGCGATAGAAGCTTCGTCTCTTTTGAAAATAAGAACCAGAGGGGCAAGAAAGAGGAAGAGGGAGATGGAGAGGGAGCGGGAGAGGAAGCGGGAGGCGGAGGGAGAGGGAGGGGAAAGGGAAGGGGAAGAGTGAGGGGATGAACAAGAAACAGGAGGAGAGAGGGAGTGGGAATGGAGGTGGGAGTGGGGGTGGGAGAAAGAGAGGGAGAGGGAGACATGGTCTTCGGTAACTCCTTCTCCGCATACAGAGAGCGAAAGAGAATGAGGGAAAGAAGAGGGTGAAGAAGAAGGGAGGGGAAGGGAATGAGGGGAGCAAGAAGAGGAGTGAAAAGAGGGAGGGTAGAGGGAGAGAATGGGAAGAAGTGCCTTGAGAATGCTGGTTTTGTGGGTGGGGTGAAGAGGAAACGAAGGCGATAGAGACAGAGATCGAGAAAGAGGGGAAGAAAGAGGGAAGGGTGGGGAGGAGGAAGGGAAGGAGAAGAAGAAGGGGGAGAAGAAGAAGGGGAAGAGGGAGGGGGAAGAGAAGAGAGAATAGACGATAGAGGAGTGTAGATGGAGGAGAGGAAGGAGAGAGGGAGGAGAGTGGGGGCAAGGATGAGTCTAAGAGGAAGACGAAGGAAGGGGATAGGGGAGAGGGGAGAAGGAAGGGAGGGAAAGAAGAAGGAGGGGAAGAAGAAGGAGGGGGGAGGAGGAGAAGGAGTAGAGAGAGGTGTGTGTGATAAGGAAAGGATAATGGATGAAATTAGAGGTATCGACCTAGAGAAGAAGAGAGAGGGGGAGTGGAGGTAGGGAAACGAGATAAATAAATCCCAGTCTCACCAAATCGAATCAGAAGGGGAGAAGAGGAAGGGAGGCCGAAGAGGAGGAGGTGGCGGCAGCGGAAGTGGAAGGGAAGGGATAGGCAGGATAAAGAAACGGAGAGAGAAGAGGAAAGGGCAGAGAAATAGGGAGACAGGGGACACTCAACTCTCTCCCCCTCTTCTCCTCCTCCTCCTCCTCCTCCCTTCTCCCTCTCTCTCCTCTCGCATACTCCTTCTCTTGTATCTTACCTTTCCCCTCACCATCCTCATACTCTTCCCCTTCTCTTCCCTCTCCTCCCCCTCTTCTTTCCCTTCTCTTCCCTCTCCTCCCCTCTTCTTTCCCCTTCTTTTCCTTCGGTTCCTCTTCCTTCCCCTCCTCTTCCCTCTCCTCTTCCCCCCACCCCTCTTCTCTCCACCTCCCCCAATACTTTGTTAATAACAAATATCTTCACCCTCAACACCTCATCACCGAAAGCTACCCCGTCCTCTCTCCTATCTCTTCTCTTTCCTCCCCCTCCCCTCTCTCCCCTTCTCCTTTCTTCTCTATCTCTCTCCTTATTCTCACCTTCCTCATCCTCCTCTTCCTCCTCTTCCCCCTCTTCCTCCTCTTCCTCCTCTCCTTCTTCTTCTTCCCCTCCTTCATACAACCCTTCGAACAGCCTTGCCTCTCCCCCACTACTAGCTCTATCGGACAGCACTGCATCTACATCAGAATAATCGCTATGGAATGAAGACAAAGAAGACGAAGATGAAGAAGAGTGCGAAGACGAAGAAGACGGAAGAAGGAAAGGAAGGAGGAGAAGAAGTGATGCCTGTGCTCCATCTGCCACACCCTTTGTTTTTTTGTCTTTCTCTCCACTCCTTCCTCTCCTTCCTCCTTCTCCTGCTCTCCCTCCCCATCGGTCTACGCTCTCCCTCTCCCTCTCCCTCTCCCTCTCCCTCTGTCTCCCCCTCTTTACCCCAGACTCTGCCTATATTTTCTCCTCTTGCCCTCCGCTCAATCTCCCTCATCTCCTCCTCCACTCCCCTCACTGGTTCTTGATGGCTCTCCCTCTCCGTATCCAATACGTCAAATGCACTCCACCTTCTAGCAATCGATCTCGTCTGCCTTGTTTCATTCGTACGTCCGTAATCCTCCCCTCTCTCTCCCCCATCTCTTTCTCTCTCACCTTCCCTCCCTCCTCTCCTGCTCCTCCCTCCCTTCCCCTTCCGCCTCCCCTTTCTCTTCCTCCTTCTCTTTCAGTATACAAAGAAAGAAAGATCTTTTCAGCAAATGAAAATATCTCATATCCCTCTCCCTCCTCCTCTCCCTCTCCCTCTCTTTCTCCCCCTCTCTCCTCCCCCTCCTCATCATTTTCCTCGTATCCTGCCCACAAATCCTCCCCTTCCCCTTCCTCTTCCCCTTCCCCTTCCCCTTCCTCTTCCCCTTCCCCTTCCCCTTCCTCTTCTCCATTTCTCTTCCACTCCCCCCTCTTTTTCTTCTTCCTCTGCTCTCTCTTCCTCTCTTTTCTCTCCTTTCTCTCTCTTCTCGTTCCTCTCTTTCTTCTCTCTCTTCTCGAATGTAAAGCCTCCGAATTCCGTCTCATCTTCTATGCATCCCTCTATTCTTCCTTTCTCTCCTCCGTCTCCTGTCCTCTCCTTTTCTTCTCTCTCTCCACTCTCTCCACTCTCTCCCTCCCTCCCCTCCCTCTCCTCCCTCTCTTCTATCTTCTGTTCCATCTTTCTTCTTCCCCTCTTTCTTCTTCCTTCCACCTTCCCCTCCCCTCCCCCTCTCCCGCTCCCTTTCCCTCTGGATAGTCCAACTCCTATACTGCGGAGGTACTATCCACTTAGCGTACATGTGGAACGTTGAAGGATTCAGTCCAGCACACCAATGCTCTTCGTCGTCTCCCGCTCCTTGGATGTACACATCTCCTCTCCTATCCACGTCTTCTAATACGTGCTGTCCTCCTCCTCCATATCCTCCTCCTCCTCCGTACTCGCCCTTCCCCCACCGCCTCCACTCCTCCGTGTGTGTGGGAACAGAGGCAGTGTATAGGAACAATGGAACCGCAGTAAGAAAGGAAAGATCTTCTTCAGTCAGCAAACAGCCCCCCAAAGCCCCGTACTCCTCCTTTCTCTCTCCCTCTTCCCACCCTTCCCCACCTTTTTATCTCCCTTCCCAGTCTCCCCTTCCTCTCTGTCCCCTGTCTCTACCTCCTTCCCCCTTCTCTCTCTCCCTCCCAATACGTCTCCTTTCCCTCCCTCGGCAGTGTCCCCTTCTCCTCTAATTGCCGCCAACATATCCTCCCACCTAGACCCCCTGTTCACCCACACAGGCCTCACCCACCCCCTTGCACCACCACCATCGCCCTCTCTATTTTGTCCATCCTATCCCACCCTCTCCTTTTCTCGATACAGTTTCCCCAACTCCTCTCAGGGGACTTCGAGCAGGAGGAAGAGCAAGGGGAAGGTGTAGAGGGAAAAGAGGAAGAGGGAGGGAAGGGCGGACGAGAAGGTAGACTGGAGTCTAAGAGCTGTTTCACGTCGAGAACGAAAGGAGAAGCAGGGAAGGAGGGAGAGGAGGGAGGGAAGGAGGAGAACGAGGAGGAGGAGAAGCAAGAAGGGAAGGAGAAGAACGACCGGATGTCACTCTACCATTCTCACTTCCTCCCACTTCATCGCTCCTCTTGTCTTCTTCTTTTGCCTGTTTTCCCCTCTTCCTCCTCCTCGTTCTCTCCTCCCTTCCCTCCCGTGTTCTTTCACTGCTGCCAGTGCTCAAGTGTGCGCCTGAGCTGTTAAATTGGTCGGTCTGTATCAGGTGAGGTAGCATAGATAGGACGATTGAGCGGAGGGGTTGTCCGCCGAAGCGACGAAGGACGGGGAAGAAGGAAGGAATGATTGAAGAAACGAGAGACAGCTCAGACGGAGGAACGGAGAACGAAGGGAAGCGGATAGACTTATTCCACGATGACACGTTCAACTCAACTGCATCACACCACTCCAAGCAGACTCGTACGTACTCTTCCTCATCCGAATCATCCGAATCCTCCGAGTCCCCATCCTCTTCATCCCCATCCTCCGCATCCTCCTCCTCTATCTCCCCCTCTTTCTCCCTCTCTTTCTCTTTCTCCTTCCCTTTATGTTGTTCATCATATTTCTCGTTATATGTCCCATCATCTTCCTCGCTCCCCCCAGCCTCCTCTCTTTCCTATCACCCTGTGTCCGGATTCTCCTCTCCTCTACCCCCCTCCTTTCATCCACCCTTATCTTTCTCTCCTCTGCATCCTTCTTCACTTGCGCTACGACCTCCATGATCATATCACTCACAACATTATTCACCACAGCGCACCAGATGGGGATAGTTCTGGTGTTGCTGTCGGGGTGCGTCTTCCCCTTCCTCGTGCTGTCCACAATCACAACTCCTTTGTTTCTTTGCGCTGCGCTCAACACGTTCAGATTCAACCGTGAAAAAGAAAACTTCCAGTTGTTTATGTGTCCATCAGTACTCTTAAAGTAAGACGTCGGTGCATATGGAGGAACGTACCTAATGCCGAATGTGTGTAAATAGAAAGAGAAACAAGGAGAAAAGAGTCATGGGAGATCAGACATGAGATATCGGAAATAACATCATATACGTAGACAACGAACAATTCTTACTCACCAAACTCCACATCTTCTGTTTCCAAACACAGGCATTGCTGGCCACTGTTCTAAGAATTCCATTAAGGCCTCATAGTCGGAGTAAATTGAGATCAAACGGTTCTGGAAAGTGTGTATGGGAGCAATGTTAGATTTCTGTGAAAATCAAGATCATAAAAGAAGACGTATTAAATAAATGGTTTCCTTACTCTGATTGAAAATTCGCTTTTTTTTATATCTCTAGTAAGTTTTCCTGTCGTGAGGGAAGGAGTGAATTGCAAATCCTTGAAGCTCAACGACATGTATTGGATGAATTCCTTCAAAGAAGAGCTTGGCTTGCTAGTCAGGTCAAGTAAAATACGAAAAATTACGCATGATAAAATTTGTAACACAAAATAAGTAAACAAATAAACTTAAAGTATTCATTTCACGTTGGAAAAAGACAAATCTGAGTGTATGTAAAACAAAAGAGAATAAAGCAAAGTCATGATAGAGATTCCGAACTAGAAAATAGTGAGTACGACAGATATTCGAATGTGCAAGGTTCTTCAAACAAACAACAGAAGTAAAATATAATTATGTCAATAACATTTATTAGGAATAATATACACAATTAAATTATTAGAATGTATATAATGTTTAATCTAATAGTATTTGAATTCTCCACAATGCTTCAATCATATCTCAAATTGTGTAGAACAAACATTTTTTGTTCCTTTCATTCTATGGCTTTAATTAGCAGAAATAAATGCATATAACAGCAAAAACAAGTTCAGGTGGTTTGTATCTTTTTTCCCAGCATGAAATGTATTGTAGTTGTGAGTTTATGCGGGATAGATCTTCATTAAGTAGTTATTAGAATTGTGCGTGAAAGTGAAAAGCATAATCTAAACACAGACTCCGCTAAAAATGAGAATATAAAAGAAACAATAAAGTAAAAGCATTTCGTCACAAACAAAGTTTTATATTTTGTAAACATACATACATTTATGATTATATTACACAATGTTTATACAAAAGTACTAATGCATCATTTTTACTTTTCACATTTTTATTTCACAGTTCACTATACTTCTTCATCTCTTCATGAAACAACATAAATATATACTCCCATATGTATTTGTTAGTCTTATGCTCTTTGTATATGACCCAAGTTAGTCGTATGTGCGCATATACCTTGTTTGCTATTTTTAGTATCACTCTCAATTTGATTGGATTAATATGGCATTCATTCTTATTATTCTACCGATAGATTCTCTCATATATATTTGCTTATTATCATGGAATGCGCATATAGCAGCCACTTTCTATGTACTACCCCCTTTTATTCTAGTGGATCAAAGCATTGACATTGCAATACTGATAGTTCTGACAGTTATAAATAATTATGAATAACTAGTAATCTGTATTTATTTACAGTCCAATTCTCAAATAATATGGTGTTGTTTCCTTCCATTTGGCTATCACATTTATCTGCCTTTACTTTGTAACACTTCGATGAACGAAAATATCAACCAATTCATTGCATTATTCACTATATTTCCTATTATTTATATATACATACGGATGGCGGAAATTGAAGTAGATATTAATGAAAGCACGATTATGTAAATTCGCAGTGTAAATATGAACAAATATTTATTTCAACTTGACCAAATGTTTTACAAAATATGTGCTCGTATATACTATTTTCTATTTAAAAAAATATATATCTAGTCTATTTATATTCCTTGTCAAAGTAGACACGCTTGCGATAGTTTAAAAATAAAATATCCATCAGTAATTTATATTAATGAATACTGCTAACGCTTAATCAAATAATGCAATTGCGTAGTATTTATGCGGATGCACATTTTACAGCTTCTATACAAAATCCGATGTTTTTACGTCATGAGCTAATAGGCAGTATGCGTGTTTTATTTTACCATCGAATATATCTATTTATAGGCTACCTTCAGATATGCAGATAGCTTCTCTTTTGGTTGTGCTTCTCAGCATTGTCATTGCTGTTAAGGCTTACACTTTGAGCCTCGATGGAGCGGTCGCCACTACTAAGCCCCTTCCTGTAAGTGTTTTAAGTTTTTTTAACTGCGTACTCCTCGAGGAAACTAGTTAAAATGTTGATAATGTCCGCGCCCGGTTAGCTAACTATTTGACACGTTTTTATTCATTTCCATTGTCATTACAGCACTTCGACACCGTGGTGCACCCCCTCCAGCCCACCCACCTCGTTCGTGGAGACATCAACCACATCCACACCAACAAGTTCTACACCAACCTCGTCCTTGGCGACGGATCTAACCCCGCCTACGTCCTCCCCTACATCGTCAGAGCTCTCAACGATAAGCCCTACGGATTGGCCGCTGCTATTCCCAATGGAAAGACCTTCGGACCCCTCATCAATGGAAACACCAACAAGTACTACTTCAACGACTTCACGAAGAACGTCATCTTCACTGCTGAGGACATCAACAGAGTACGTCATCCATCACAGGAGATTTTTCGTACTATTTTATTCATATATCATTTATTCTCGCACTCACAACTCAAAGTTCCACGTACATCTAAACTGACCCATTGCTTCTCTGTTTTTGCTTTTCTTAATCTCTTGCTACGCGGTTCTGCGTGCACTTCATTTCCTTCTTCAAGGAGGGATTCGAGGTGTTGAACTCCAACTCCGTTCTTAGCGTGAACATGACCATGCCTACCACCACTGGAGGATCCATCACCTTCCCCCTCGTCAGAGGATCTGCCTACGTCACCGCTGACTACAAGAACGCCAAGCCCATCGTGTACTCCCAGATGTCCGCCGTGACCATCAACAACGAGAAGCCCGTGGACGGAAAGGTTTACACTGACTCTAAGCTCGTGCTTGAGCTCAGCGAGGGACAGACCTGGGTGCTCTACTCTCTCAACGGAGCTCTCTCCTTCACCTACAAGGCTAACTACACCGTCGACACCTTCAAGTACGGATTCGCCCTGTCCTCCAGCGAGAACTTGACCGGAGTTCTCCGTATCGCCAAGTACTCTCCTCTCTTCAAGTATTCCAGCTACAAGACCAAGACCGCTGAGGCTGCTGTCTCTGCTGACGACGCTATCGCCCTCCTCGATAACCACGCCCACATCGTCGCTGTTGCCGGAGACCTCGCCACCTCCTTCGACGGAGAGGAGTCCCTCACCTCCAACACCAACGGAGTTCTCTCGTACACTTTCAACTGGGAGACCGCTGAACACACCTCTCCCGTCGCCTCCAAGGAGAAGACTCTCCTTCACTTCGCCCTCCCCCACCTCAACAGCATCATGAAGTTCGATGACAACACCGTCTCCACCAAGCTCTTTGTGCCCGCTCCCACCAACGGAATCATGCGTGCTATCCTCGGATCTTCCTGGACTTGTTCTGAGAAGGCTGACCAGAAGAACCTCAACGAGATGGACATCCTCCCCGCTCTCAAGAACGCCGCTGCCGATGACTTGAACCTCGTCCGCACCCAGCTCACCGCCGACATCAACAACCTGGCCACCACCGACTACGCCGGAGTCACTTGCAGAGCCTCTGGGGTCTACACCTGTGGGAAGGCGCTCTTCAAGCTTGGACAGCTCTGCGCTCTCCAGGATCAGTTTGGAAATGACAAGGACCTCCTCCAGAAGTGTGTCGACAAGCTTACCTCTGCCATCGCCCCCATCCTCGATGGAACCAACGGAGACCCCCTCGTCTACGACAAGACCTGGGGAGGAATCGTCGGAAAGCAGGGACTCCAGGACCCCATGGCTGACTTCGGAAACACCTACTACAACGACCACCACTACCACTACGGATACGTCATCGCCGCTGCTGCCATCGCCTCCAAGTACAACGCCAACTTCTCCTCTCAGGCTTCGATTGTGATCGAGTCGATGATCAAGGATGTCGTGAACCCCGACCCCAAGGACACCGACTTCCCCCGCTTCCGTTTCTTCGACTTCTACGTCGGACACTCTTACAGTCACGGAATCTACGCCTCCGCCGACGGAAAGGATGAAGAGTCCCTCTCTGAGGAGACTGAGTTCCACTTCGGACTCTACCTCTGGGCCAAGTACTCTAAGGCCACTGGAGTCGAGCGTTCTCGTCTCTTCCGCCTCTCCCAGCTCCTCGTGCTCACTTCTGTGCGTTCGTTCCAGGCTTACTTCCTCATGACCTCCGACAACGCCAACCAGCCCCCCACTTTCATCGGAAACAAGGTCCCCGGAATCACCTTCGAGAACAAGTGTGACTACGCCACCTGGTTCGGAGCTAACCTCGAGTACATCCACGGAATTCAGATGATCCCCATGACCCCTGCCCTTCGTATGACTCGTTCTTCTCAGTTCGTGTCCGAGGAGTGGCCCATGCTCGCTTCCACCGCCGCCAACATCCAGACCGGGTGGAAGGGAATTCTTTACCAGAACCTCGCCATCACCGACAGCAAGAACGCTTTCCAGATCTTCAAGACCCTGGTCAAGAACCCCGCGTTCCTCGACGATGGAATGTCCGCCTCCTACGCTCTCTTCTGGTCTCTCGCCATGGGAGAGTGGACCGAGTAAGCTACGAGCTCTTGGAGTCGTTCCTAGTTGTTTCGTAATGCGTCTTTTTCCCTTCTTGCTCTTCCTGCTTCGCTTGTAAGCGTTCGTATTTTGTTCTAAGCGTGCTTATTTTGTTTCAAGTCTTTCATTCTTGGTCATCGTTCATTTACTCCTTCACTTGAAGGACAGGGACTGTTCCTCTCTATCTCCCATGTTCTGCACTCTTATGTCCTCCATCTTACTTTCTTGTGAGTTCTGCGTTCCTTGTATAGTGAGTGCTTCAGAAGCGTTCTCAAGTTATATTTGTTTGTTTATCAAAGGCTGGGATATTTTGTATTCTCATGCTAGCTACATTTTCATTCCGACGTATCGTATCATGTGCATTGCCTTAAGTTCCCTTGCGCCAAGTGCTACGTCTGCTTGTCTTTGTTACTGACTGAACGTATGAAACCCCTGCGTAACATACATGTTAAGCATCATATCATTGTATTTTGTTTCGCACATATTTCATAGGTTTTACAATTTAATCAATATATTCTTTTTTACTCTTTCAAAGATGCTTTGTCTCTGTTAAATTTATCTTTTACGTTTGTGTCGAAACATAGCTCTTGAAATAATTCGTTCTATTTCGAATAGGCATGTGAAGAGAACAGTTAATGTTGTAAAAGATAGTTGTATAGTTGTATAAAAAACTTCAAATCAAGAGCAGTCTTCTTAGTGTAGTGGATATCACGTCGCCCTCCTAAGGCGAAGGTCGCGAGTTCGACTCTTGCAGGAGATGCTTTTTTTGTTCATTTTTCATTGTTAGGCTTGAGGAATTGTTGTGTATTCCAGCGATGGCGTTACAGCAGCCTTCATTCATGCATGATTAGGAGTTGAAATACATAACTAAATGAGGGTGCGTGTGAGTTTACCTCTGTTTTCGTTTTATGTATTACATTAACACGTGGTGCTTCGTGGTATCTAATGTTGCCTTAATACACGAGTAACAGAAGGAGAAGGATACATTTTACTACCAATGCAGCAGTTGGAGTGAAGTGAGATGATACGTGTGCCAGCCTACGATGTTTGCATTCTGCATTCTGCATTCTCTGTGGCTTAGTCACACTAATGATTAGTGAATGAAACAATAATTTAGAAATAAAGATAGAGTAGAACGAGTTTACTGGGAAAGATTTATATATTGCACGAGGGAGTACCCCTGGGAAATAAATAAATAAATAAATAAATAAATGAATAAATAGAGCGAAGGACAAGTGAATCAACCCAGGTACACTAGATGGTGAACATAAATAGCATTGGCTATAGCCAGCACACCACCAAGAATAATACGGGCGAGGAAGGGAAGTGCGAGCAAACACCCAAAAGGCGGGGGAATTGAAACTCAAAGAGAAGACTATTCTGTTGAGGCGTAAGGGATCTTATTACAATGTAAGTGCGTATCCACGCGCATACCCACATGCTAACATTTACAACATGAACGTATACATGGATATATACATAAACACACATATACGTGTGTCTGGTTTGGCAGAACTCATCAGATTAGAGGGTATATTAGATCTTCTTGGTGGTGATGATGGGGAAGAGGGGTGCGTAGTGTAGTCGAGGATAGGCTTGTGGGTGAAGGCGGAGACCTCGGCGAGCATCTGAGTGCCCGAGGGAGGATTGCAAGGAGAGGACTTACAGAGCGCAGGGGCGAGGAAGGCGAGACTAAGAGAGTTTCTCTTGATGACTTGGAGGATGGCCTTGGCGTCGTCGACGAGGAGGTCGACGGAAGTGGGGGAGAAGCGGTCCATTCCCTTGAGCGAGGAAAATGAGATTTCTATCGCAGACAAGGGGGACTCTGCAATAGAGAATCCGCTGTCCTTAGTTTCCTGGAAGGTCTTCGCAGTCGCTTTGTCGATCGATGCATCCATAGAGGAGAATGCCTTTCCACTCTTCTTAATCGCGTCAACGATCGCAGAGAGCTCTTCGTTCGACTCCAGCTCAGATCTCTCCTGAGCGGAGAACTCCTCTCCCAGTTCCACTAGCTTCGTTGCGTACATCTTAACCAGTTGGAACTGCTTGTTCACTAGTTCTAATGCTTCCTTCCCAGAGGAGGTGCAGAGGAGGGAGTTGATTTCGTAGACGAGGTAGCTGCAGGGCGTGTGCTCGGGGTATTTGACCTTCGAAAGGACAGAAAACCTGTTAGACACCCAGAGGTTGAGGAGGGAGAGGGAGGAGGAGGGGTTCACGCACTCAGGTACGTCAGCATCGGCGCCCTGAACAACCTTGGAGGAGAAAGTGGACTGGGGGAGGAGAGGGAACTGTACACCCGCCTTGTTGAGAACAACAATGAAGGAGTACATTACGCTGCTCATCTTCTCTGCTGTGTCGAGATAAAGGTCGATAAGGGCACGCGCAGAAATCTTTTTCTCAGCGGAGAAGGCTGAGATCTTAGCGCCAGTGGTCTTGAGGAATCTTTCAACTCTCTTCTTGGGTTCCTTCACCGTAGCCATGAAACATGGAGGGACGTATGAAACACCGAAGAACTCATTCGGGTCAAGGGGCATCTTGGCTGGCTTAGTCTTCTTGGAGAGCTCTGCGTCCGAGTAGAGAGGAGTGGGGGTGAGGGAGAGGGGGCGGGCATGAGCCTGCTGGTGGAGGTGCTTGTGTGTGTCTCTCCGATATTGTGGAGTTGTTTGTAAACGTACACCAGTTCGGAAGGGGAGTATATTCCGTCGATGAGGTTGGAGGAGAGGGTAGACCACAAGAGATACGATATCTCGTGAGTAAAAAACGTGAACAAGGGGCTCACGGAAGGCATCGCTGGGTGGTTCATCACGTCCCTCGTAAAGCCCTGCCTGGACAGGTGAACCGCAATAGCTCTGTCGACAACCCTGGAGTTATTTTGTAGAATGCTCCACTCTTTAAAGCTCTTCGACACTCTCCTCCTCATCCTCGACTCCTTCTCCACCGCTGCTGTGAACAAAGTCGTTATGCCTTGGAACATCATTCCAATTAGCATCCTCACCTGAGTGATGTCACTGGAGACAGTCAGAGGACCCTCAATCTTTATCAGTTTGCTGTCGAGGTCACTCGTTTCTTCCCCCACTTTTCCCCCCGCCTTCCCTCCCTTTGCGGGCGTCTTCTTCCCCTTCTGAGCCTGAGGTTTAGCCTTCTGCGCTGCAGCCTGGGCGGCTACCTCCTTCTTGGTTCCTTCGTTGAACTTCTCGAAGAGACCGACAGTGGCTAGCTCAGCACTGACTCCTCTCTCCCCACATTCATCCTCAAACAAGATTTGTGAGATGAATCCAGCGAGAGAGGGACAATTCTCAACAATCATGGCGCAGACGAACTTCTTCATCGGGCACTTGAGGAGGAAGGAGTCGTGGGAGTGCATAAGGACCACAGCATATGACTTGACCACCGTGGAGATACGGGAGAAGGAGAGGAGACGGAGAGAAGCGAGGATTTCTGAGGGTGAGGAGAGGGAGAGGGAACAGATGACTTTACGGAGGTTCCAAAGACAGTGAAGAAGGAAGACAACGGCAGAGCGAGGGGTAGTCCAGTTGGACTCCCTTCCTACATGAGACATCCCTGCTTTAAGTGTGGCGTCGAACAGAGCGCTGGGAGAGTCTCTGGAGTAAGGGGGAGGAGTGGGGAGGGAGAAAGGGGAGGAGGATTGTTCTCCAGACTCTTCCTTCGATTGCAAGAGGGGGAGGAGGGAGACGAGGGCAGAGAGGGCAGCGACAGCTTTTCCTTGCAGAATGCAAAGACCTGCGCTCCCTTCTCTCCATCAGAGAGCGCCTCAACTTCCTTATCCTCCGCCGTTCCATCTACGTCAATTAGTATGCCAAGGACGGGATCTACTTCCGTCTTCATTCCTTCCTTCCACTTCTTTTCAAACAACAAAGGGTCTACACTCTTCTTTTCCACCGCCTCAGCCTCTCCCTCCGCTCCGACCTTCTTCTCCCCCTCTTCTTCGTTTTTCACCTCTGCCTTTGCTTCCCCATCTCCCCTTGCCTCCCTCTTTAGTCTTTCCCATATCTTGTGCTCCTTCAGTCGAAGAGACACATCTTCCGCAGGCACAGCGCCCGCAACGAAGCAGTGGAAGACGGCGACCCTGGCCTCGAGTCTCTTGAGAATTCCCTCCAACACATCCTTCTCATCATCTAAACTCACATCTCCCTCCACAACGGAAGAGAGATCAGGCAACTCGTATACTCCGAAAGTCTCTCCGTCTTCGTCGGTGTAGGAGACCGAAGAGAGGTCCACGACCTGCTCTCCTTTGAGCTTTGCGAGCCTTCTCTTGATGGAATCGATCGCAGTCTGTGCGTAACTCATGGCGGTTATAAAAGACACTCCGGTGTAGAAGTCAAGAGAAGGAGAGCAAGCACTTATGTCCTCGTCTTCGAACATGTCCGCTCTGTAAATCACTGCGTTCACGTTGTCAATTCCCTTCAGCACCAACAGAAGAAAAGCCTGCAAGGGACGGTACTGGAGGGGGAAGGAGGGGGAGAAGAGGTTCTCGTGAAAGAGGACGAAGGGGTATAAAGTTGACCCTACAGACGCTCCGTCCAAAATCAAAGTTTCCGCCACCAATAACTCATCGAACAGCGAACAGAAAGATCCCAAGGACACAGGAAGGTGCGCAGCGAGGGACTGCTTGGGAGTCACCACGACTTCTGCTATGTTTCATCACGCACCGTGACAAAGAGCGACCAAAAATACACACGCAATATACAAATATCATTGAGTCATATGAATACGCATACTTTGCCTAAATAATCACTCGCATTTTTTACTCTGGACATGTGCATGCAATAGAACTAGTGAATGACATAAAACGGTCCCTTAATACTCTGTTCGAAGAACTCACCCTCGTCTTTGAATATGTCCATTCTAGGATCCATCATGGTCACAGAGGACATGGCATCTTTCAATGAAAACACATCCTACAAAGAAGAAATCACATCGCGCAAGGAAATTATACATTCATATATACATGTATTTGCTAGTGTTTAGATAATAATCACATCCTTAAATTAGTCGAGGAAATTACACATGCCTTGACATATAAATACCTTGTCGCAGATCATCTTTCCGACAAACATCCCCTCCTTCGTCTTCTGGAAGAGGGAAGTAAAGTCTTTCCATGCTGGTGCATGAGGTGCCATGCTTGAGCTACATGCCATTTGCATATGCATAATATGTATATGTTAGAGTACACACATTTCAATTAGTTGTTTCCTTCCGATGGACAGTAGTGCGCACCGAGATTTAAAGCACCAAAAAATACATCACTCAACAATTCGAAAAAAAAAAAAATAGGTTACACCGGGAAATTCAAAACTACAAATACATGGTTGGAACAACAGAACAAGTTAGTGCAATTTTAATTGACGTCTTCCGCCGAAAACATGTGTAGAACACTACAACGAGCGAGCTAGGGAGCTATTTTTTTCCCACAGATTTTTCCCCCTTCTTTCTAAAAAAAAAAAAAAAAAAAAACAGGAGGTGGCAGGCCAAAAGCTATATTAAATACTTTAGTACTTGTTCTTAATTACACATACAAGAACATTATACAAGAAACCATATTTTTGACATTATACGTTATTTGTTGAGCCTGCGTATTAATTAGCTATTGTAAAATGAGCTGCTTCTTGATGCCATGCTTCAAGTGGTTTTCTTCTATCTGCACTCCGTCAATCGACAGATCGAAGCCTAGGCTTTTCCAAGGAAAGGCATGCGTCATCATCCCACGCTCTCACATAAGTACTGACTGCTGGTGTGGTTTATGGAACGCATATCAAGAGCGTTTCCCTGGCCAAGGATTGGAAAGGTAAATGGAGAGAAAAGCCTAGTACTTGTTCTTAATTACACATACAAGAACATTATACAAGAACCATATTTGACATTATACGTTATTTGTTGAGCCTGCGTATTAATTAGCTATTGTAAAATGAGCTGCTTCGATGCCTCTTCAAGTGGTTTTCTTCTATCTGCACTCCGTCAATCGACAGATCGAAGCCTAGGCTTTTCCAAGGAAAGGCATGCGTCATCATCCCACGCTCTCACATAAGTACTGACTGCTGGTGTGGTTTATGGAACGCATATCAAGAGCGTTTCCCTGGCCGAGGATTGGAAAGGTAAATGGAGAGAAAAGCCAAGGCGATAGTGGATCACAGCTTACTCACTACTCACTATCAAATATCTAACATGCTATATCTACCTATTGAATACCCGTCATGCCTATTCATGTCGACAGATACATGTCAGAGGGCGAATGGGCCACTGCAATTGACACCATTAATGACCACTTGCATTCTTCTTTTCCCTCGTGCTGCGTGCAAACATGCGGGTATTGCTGTTGTATTTGCACTTCAGGTATTGCAAACATTCATATTTCTTATTTACAACCCATTTAATAGTGTGATATACTACCACATATGCTAAAAACACTTTGTTGTGTAACACTAACCCACCTTCCTGTGCTCGCGCATTCTTTTTCGACCTTTTTTCCCACGTCGTTCCAGGCTTATCGTGTCTCCCTTCCACTTTCTGCTATTACAATGTCCAAAAGAGCTTATTGCACGTTCTCCGTGACTTAAACAATATGCTTGTACACAGAAACCTGACTTTCCGCATTGAGTACAACCTGTTTACGTCATATGTAGGTTAACTTCTTTTCTCAACAATCTGCTAATTTCTTTATCCACCTATTCTATCACCTACCACTCTGCTCACTCTCTTTCACATATGCACACACTTCCCATTCACATTCATGCTTACCACACTCCTTTCCTCATGCGCCTAACATCCACGGACTCCTTCTATGTTCCCTTCCTTCTTCCTCGCTTGCCTCCACACTTGTATTGCTCCCTTACTTCTTCAGCTTGTCGTAGAGCTCCCACCCTCGGCCATCTCCACTTCTTCCCTGAGCACGCTCACCTGTACCTTAACACCCACCGACACAACGCAGGCAGACATCATCACCACGACCTGCATAACGACTGGGACCGCCACACTCCAGAGAGCGAGCACTTACTGGCGGAGGGCGAGGACCTCTTCCACGGCCACGGACTGTATGGAGAATCTTTTGGAGAAGAGAATAGAGGGCACTACAACCATCACAATATCTACCAACACCAGCAGCAGCAAAACTATAACCATAACTACAACCACAACCACCACAGAGAACAGGGGAACTACGCGCATTTCGACCAATTCCCCCTGGGTCTGCCGTATTCCTATCGACGTCCCCAGTCGAGACAGGACTCTAACCACCCTAACTCCTACTCCAGTTACGGCTCGTTCCAAGAACCCATCCCCTCTAGCCCTTCCATGGTAAGGGACAGGGACCCTGCCCTCCAGCTTCCCTCGCCCTCGGCCCCCTCTCTGGAGTCTGTCGTCCCGAATACTATAGACCCTCTCGCCCCTATTTTCCCCTCTTCTTTGTCTTCCCAGTCTGTCGCTGTGAGATCTCCATCCAACATCCTTTCCCAGTCCACTCCTCTCTCGGGATCCTCCTTTTCCCCCTCCTCCTTCCCCCCTTCCTCCGTCTCAGCGTCCCCTCTCTCGTCGAATTCTCCTGCCTCTGCTCCACCCAGCCACGACAGAAACTCCCCCTCTATCGCCCAGTCCCCCTCTTCTGGGAAATACGTCACCTACACCGCTTCTCCTGTACCCTCTCCTCTTTCCAGACCTTCCGTTGCCAGTCCTCCCACTCCGGGATCTAGGAGGGACTCCAGCCTCCCCCACCTTACCCAGAGTTATAGTTGAACTCTTTCCCCCTCCCCCTCCCCCACTTTTTTTTTTGTTCTCTCTTCCCTTCTTTACCCACGCATTTGTTCTTCTGTCCTTCTTCTTTGCATTGCAGCTCCGCCTCCTTCCCTCTTCGTCTCCCACTCCCACCGCTGATTGTACATACACACCTGACTTGTTCCTTCCCATACATTCTTCACCCTCCCTTGTATTTATTGAAGACCCTTCACTTACTTCTACTTCTATTCACTTTTACACGTACTTGCTTTCTTGTTTGCTTCTGTTTCTCTTTTGATTTGCATATTTCCATACGTCTTTTAGTTTCCTTTTGCTTGTTTCATTTGGACACTGCCCTTCTTACCTCCTAGTCTTCTTGGGCTATATACATGTACGTGTGTCTCCCTATTGCGCAGTGCACATGTGAAGCTGGCTCCAGATTTTCATTGGACTATTTATATTCCATCTCTTCGATTTGTCTATTTCTTGTTTCTTTGAACACTCTCTCACTCTCTGCTTCCCAGATCTGTATTCTATGCACACTTCGCTACCAATGCATCATGTGAACATGATTTATTTCTTCCCTGGCTGTATCTTCCTTTCCCTTGGCCTACGCTATTGCTTAACTAAGATAGTGCATGCATTATCATCTTTTCGATTTTGCACACTACTAGTGGCGCTGTCTATTCCCTCCTTTCTTTATTTTCTGTTTTCTGTTTTCTGTTTTCTGTTTTCTATGTTCTGTTTTTCTTTGTTCCTATCAACAGGTTTTTGTTTTTGTTTTTTATTTCTCCAGTTTGCTTTTGTTTCTTTTCTTCGTGTGTTATATTTGTTTTTCTCCCAAATTAGTGCAACTTTGCCTTTATTTATTTATTATCTAGCTACATACGTACTAGAGAAATAAACCTCATTGAGATAAATTTCACAGAAGCTCACTTTTATTCAGGACTCGGTTAGTTAATGTTCTGAACTAAAGGGTTTCGTTTTTGACCTTGAATCAACTTGACTTATCCTTGAGATAATCGTGCAACATTTCATCACACAAATATCTCAGATCCTGATTTCCAACAGAGAGAACTAGGATTATGCTTCTTATCTGGTATCGCAGCAACATACTCGAATGATCTATCATTACACTCTATCGGCTACTATGCTCGCTAAGGTGCACCCCTTTCCGAAAATAAACATTATCAACCGACGTTTTCCATATCTCTCGCCCATATACGACAACATTCGATACTGTTCCACACCATACGCATATACTGCTGCGATAAACCGTTTACTCCTCTTGTGCAACATATTTTGAGCGTTCTAGTATTTACAGTACTTTACCAGCATGCATATTTCTATTTTTTCTGCCTTGCTTTTCATTGTTTTTAGTTTAATTTAACTTCATAGTGCATGTACAGTTTTAATTTTGTTTTAAATACGTCTTCGTTTTTCTCAAAAAAAAAAACAAAAAAAAACAGTTCATTACCCTCTAGCCTTATTACATATCATTTGCAGTGCTCACAAGGTAGGCTAGAATTTTAGGATAAGAAGGTTCACCAGTTTATTTATTCAAAAATCTAGATAACGTACATAAATATCTTTACATATCAGAGTCGATCGAATGTTAGTGTTTTGATTTTTTCGTGGTCATGTAGACTTATGTGGGGGAAGACTCATTTTGCGCTCCAAATCTGAACTACTACAACAAAATACATTATAGTCAATTCACATTTTCAACAATACAATTCATTTTATAGGGTATTTAAGAAAATCACTCATATTTCCTATTATACAACTACTGGATGCACATGTTAAGATACACACCATTAATAGATCTATGATTCTAAGATGGCAAACTTAGTATCTTGCTCATTTATTCGAATCCCAACTATCATCGGCATGGATCTTATTTAATATTCCTTTTCAGCTTATTTCAAGGCATGCACGCGATGAAGGGTACATATTTCGGCTGATATTAGATATTTCACGTTAGGCGATCTATAAATACGGTCTTTCTTGGGTTCATTATACTATAGTAATACGAAACATATACAGTATATCAACATCTATCACTCACGAGGTTGTAACATTCACATATCCTTACTCATTGGGAAGTTATGATGACCACTCGCATTTTAAATTAAATATCTCATATTTCTAATCACTCCCATCACAAGTTTAATTGCACGTCGAAATCCCCCCTCTCTTTTCAATTGTAGAATATTGCTACAGCACACTCCATGACATAATTTAATCAATCACGACCTACATGAAGTACCGCCTTCACCTTCTTGTTGTTCTACTCCTTTGGATGCGCATAATATTCCATACATTTTCCTGGTTATTCTCCTCTCATGTGCACAGCTTTTCTTTGTCTCGGCATTGCATTTCCATCCATATGCTTTCTGTAGTGCTGTTACACGTATTATATTATTCTTTATTCGACTATGACATGTCTAAGTATATACACATACTATGTTAAATGAAAGTGAACTATCTACATTCATTCACAAGTTTGAATGCACACCATTTGTCTCTAACACACTTCCTTTTTTTTTTAGCCAGAAAACGTGAGGAATTAGGAGAATGACCACACCCATGCCGTATCTATTGTTCTCCACCCCACATGCTCCTACTTGATTTACACAAAGTCAATTAGCTATGTTTGCTTGCCCATGCAGCTGACGTGACATTGATCTAGTGTCTCAATAAATATCGCACTGCGCGTATAATATCCAATTCGAAATGTATATCTGCCCACTATACACTTGCTTTACTTGAGCTAGTATTCTATTGTGATGCAAATACAAACCATGACCTCGACACTTTTTAGTTGGGTTTGTAGCTTAATTGCCTTATTTACAAATATCGTCCGCGAAATTATTGTACATTCGTACAATTTGACATTGCACCGTTTCTATTCTGACTACTTGTATATAATATGGCTGCCTGTTCCGTTGTAAATAGATACGCACATTGAAGAGTCTATCAAAATCTATGCGTACTTCTCAGTAAATCGTGTTTCTCTTTCCCCCCTTTTTTTTTTTTTTCCCTTCTTTTTCGCTTGCTTCTCTTTCGCTCCTTACCTATTCTCCCTTTCCCTTCTCTCTTATTCAGCGCCATTTTATTATTCGAAAAACGAGTTAACTAGATCACTTCCACTTAATGTGATTGCCAGTATTATTAGGGGTTTACTTACTTTATGCTTATAGATTTCGGTTTTCTTTGTAGTACCATTCTCCTGTTTTTATTCCTTTTCCCTTTTTTCACATGTTCATTTTGCTGAGCTTTATTTACACCATTTTTGATGTTTTTGCATGCATGCGCGCCTATTTTTGTGTAAAACAAATGCTTTCGTAAAAAGAGGGACAATGCAAATGTATAACACAATAATCCAATTGTATTCCAGATGTTTATACAACAACCCCTTGTTTGTTTTATTCTCCACCTTTTTAGTGTTTCGTTTTTTCTTTTGTTTTGTCGCAAAAGACACAAAACGTTGATTTTTTTTCCTATTTTTTTTGAAGGAACATTTTACTATTTTGCGTGTTTATACACTCTCATTTACTACTTATTAGACGTATATAACACTAGGTACTTTTATGTTCTTTATGTAATATATATGGTCTTGCTTGGAAAGGTCTTCTACGTGTAGTTATTGGGCAGGTCCTCCCGTTTGAAATGAATGTTCTAGGCGCGAAGCCGAACTCAACGGAAATGGAGGAGCAGATTCACAAATCTAATAATTCACTAGACCCTCTGGTTCCCATCGATAACACTACCAGTGGATCGAAGGGATCCGGCAGTGGAGACTGTGTAAAAAGAGAGCATATATTTGGAGATGGGCTTGGGAGCCAGTATAAGATCCGTGTGGGGTTCAAATACCAGGCCGTATTACCTCCCCTCCGCTTTGACGTGGAGGACATTTACTGTGCATACGCTCAAGCCCAGGAAAAGAAGATGGCAGAACAACGCATTCGTCAGGCTCTACTGGATAAAGAGAGGGAGAAGGAGAAGGAGAAGGAGGCGATGTCTGCCTCTGCAGCAACGAAGAGCAAGAAGAAGAAAGGTATAGGCAGAAACGAACTGGCAGCACTAAACCCTTCTCTGATCTTGGGTGCGCTCTCCTTAGGCACGAGGAACCATCTCTCCCCTACTGTGAAAAGGGAGGGTGAGAGTGGAGATGACGTGGTAGAGGTGAAGGAGGAACAAACAGTGGAGGTGAAGGTTGAACAAGTAGATAGAAGAGAGGAGAGAGAGGAGAGGGAGAGGGAGAGGGAGAGGGAGAGGGAGAGGGAGAGGGAGAGGGAGAGGGAGAGGGAGAGGGAGAGGGAGAGGGAGAAGAGAAAGGAGAGGGAGAAGAGAAAGGAAAGGGAAAGGGAGAGGGAGAGGGAGAGGGAGAAGGGGAGAAAGACGGAGAGAAGGAGATAGATGAGGCTGCGCATGGTGTGAACAGTGCTCTGAGGGATGCGCTGGAGGACGTGAAGTCGTTGGGAGAGGATTGGGAGGAGGTGGATGTTAATGAAGTGTTGGGTATAGAAAAGGAGGACAAGGAGGGTAAGGAGGATATGGGTGGCAGATATAGTATATACGGAGAGAGAGAGGAAGAGGGAGAGGGAGAGAGGGAGAGGGCAAGGGCGAGAGAGAGGGAAAGAAGGAGAGAAGAGGGGATATTTATGGGGGGAGAGGGATAGGGCGAGAGAGAGAGCGCGAGCTAGGGCGAGTGCTCATAGAGGCGGAGGTAGATGGCGGAGAGAGTGGGGAACAGTCGATTTGAGCTCTTCTTGGATCGGAGTGCTTTCTGCACTCGATAAGGCTACTTACTATGCGTTCAATTCTAGGCTCAAAGGGCTAAAAGGAGAGGACACGTCGGCGGAGGCCAAGGGAAGGGGAAAGGAGAGGGGGAGACGGCCGAAAGGAAGGCCGGAGGTCGGGGGAAAGAAAAAAGGAAGGAAAGGGATACTGGAAGAGGGAATGGTGTATTTGGAGAGGGGAGGAGGGGTACGACGACTTGGACGATATTGACGTGTACTTGTCTTTCATGCACAACATGCTATGCACAGTTGACTACCCACCTCTTCCCTCTGAACGCCTCTCTCTCTAACAGCGCATCCGTCCCTCAGTTAGAGTCTTCTCCTCCTTCTCTCTCCCTTTCTCTTTCCGCCCCCTCCCTTCCTCTCCACCTTCTCCCTCCTCCCAGCCACCCTCAATTGCCCCTTCGCCATCTTCTTCTTCCTCCTCCACTTCTTCTTCCTCTAACCCATCCTGCTCCTCCTCCTCCTCCTCTTCCTCTTCCTCTTCCTCTTCCTCTTCAACTCGTCCCTATCCTCTCTCTCTGAGCACTGCCAATCCTTATATAACCCACCCCTCGTTGTTCGACGAGTCTTTCGCTCTGTCGTTCCTCCATTCCTTCGGAGGAAATGCAGAGTCAGTGTATTCTAGCGTATGGTCGAGGAGGAAAAAGGGGGACGACCCGTCAGACCCCACCTCTTCTTCCTCTCCCTCCTCCTCCTTGACTCCTTTTTCTTTCTCCACCAAGTCTTCTTCCTCGTCGCTGTCGTCCTCCTCCTCCTCCTACCCGTCTCCTTCTGACGTTTCAGACGACCAATGCTTCATTTGCAGAGATGGGGGAAACCTTATTATCTGCGAAGAAAAAGGATGCAACCGAGTCTTTCACGTGCAATGCCTCGGCCTGTCTTCGCTACCCTCTGGCTCGTGGACGTGCCCTCTCCACCTCTGCCTCCGCTGCGGGATCAAGACCTCCCCCTTCAACTCCTTTACTTGCAATAGCTCGAAGTGCCTCACCACCTACTGCCACCTCTGCGCTTCAGAAGCCTACCCCTCCCTCGCTTTCTTTGCTGGGTCGTCCTCAGTCTCTGCTCCCTCCCCCATCCTCTCTCCTCCTCTCTGCCCAGGTTCTTTTGCCCCCAATGCAAGGGAAATAATGCCTCTTCCTCCTCCTCATCCTCCTCCTCATCTTCTTCTTCCTCTTCGTCATCTTCCCTTACCTCTTTATTCTGAATCTGACTCATCTTCTTTCTCCTCTACCCGCATCCCACCTTCCTTCACAGCCATTCAATTTCTATACCGACTGGGAGAGAAGGGGAGGGGGAGGAAGAAGGGGGTGAGGGGTAAAGAGAAGGAAAGGGAGAAGGAGGCAGCAGGCGGAAGGAGACAAGGACAGATCAACATTTCGGAAGAGAGGGAGGGTGGAGAGAGTAGTGCTTCAGTTGGAGGACCAGAGAGAAGAGGGAAAAAGAAAGAGAGAGGCAGAGATAGAGTGGGAGGGAGAGGAGGAAGGAGAGGGAGAGGGAGAGGGAGAGGGAGGGAGAAGATGTCCTCTGGTGGTGCAACGAATGGGCGAGGAAGAGAGAGAGGGAGAAGAGGGAGTTGCAGGAGAGAATGGAGAGAGGGAGTTAGGGGGAGGAGGAAGACGAAGGAGGAAGAGGAGAAGGAGAGGGGTAGCGGAAGGGAAAGAGAGAGGAAGGAGGAAAAGGAGACAGAGGCAGAGAGGGATCGGAGAAGAGAGGCTAGAGAGAGAGAGAGGGAGCAGAAGAACGAGGAGAGGAGGGAGAGGGAGAGGGAGAGGAGGAGAGAGGAGAGAAGGGAAGAGAGAGGCAGATGAAGAAGAGAGAGACAGAGAAAGAGAAGGGGAAGGGGAAGGGGAAGAGGAAAGTAGTGAAGAGGGAGAGGAAGGAGGAGTGTTCAAAAGAACTGAGGAGGAGAAGAAGACTCATTTGGAGCAGGCGAAGGAGGAGGCAGAGGCAGAGGGAGCGAGGAGAAGGAGGCGGAGGAAGGAGAGGAGGGCTAGGGAGAGAGAGAGGGAGAGGGAGAGGGAGAGGGAAGGAGAGGGGGGACAGAAGCACGTCTTCAGAAGATGATGAGCTAGAAACAATAGAAGCAGGAGGAGTAGGAGGAGAGAGAGGGAACGAGAGATTTCTTGTGAGAGGAAGATCCGAAGGGAGTGGAGGAGAAGGGTGGAAGACGGTGTGTCGGCATCCTTACTTCTCTCTCACTGCGACATGACTGAGCAGGAGAGGGAGGAGGTGGAAAGGGAGAGAGAGAGGGACAAGGAAGAAGAACGCTGCGCGAGGGAGAAATGGAGAATTAAACAAGCTTCGACTTTAAAGAACTGGAAAAAAGGGGGGAGAAGGAGAAGGAGAAGGAGAAGGAGAAGGAGAAGGAGAAGGAAGAAGGAGGAGTTATCACAGAACGCAGAGAGGACGAATATAAAGAAGCGATGAAGGAGGGAAAGGGAGGGGAGGAGGACTGCGTTGATTGGACTTCGGACGAATGTAGTTCGCCCTGGTTACATACAGAGGAAGAGGAGTTGGACGAAAGTCAGACTGACGAGGAGGAGAAGGAGGAGGAGGCAGAGGCAGGGATGGAGAAGAAGAGGGAAGTGGAGAAAGCAAATGACGAGGCTGTGGAAGAAGGAGGGAGGAGGGAACACGAGAGGGAGAAGGGCAAAGATGAGAAGGAGAAGAAGGAGAGGGAGAGGGAGAGAGAGAGAGAGAGGGAAGGGAGAGAGAGAGAGAGAGAAGGGTAGGGAGGGAGAGGCCGAGGAGGGAGAGGGCAAACGAGAAGACAGTCCCCTCAGAGATGAAATGGATGAGACCGACGCTCAGCAGATACTTCTATACAAAATATCTACTATTCTCTCTCATTCGCCCGTCTGCTCATCTTCCTCTTCCTCCTCCCCTCTCTCTCTTCTTCCTCTTCCTCTTCCTCTTTCTTCTTCTTCTGCCTCTTCTTCGTCTTCGCCCTTTCTCCCTACTTTCGTCGCTTTCCCCTCTAGTCCGTAGACAAGTATATGCTTCCTCCATTTGTGCTCAATGTACTTCTTCTTTTCTTCCTCCTCCCCCTACTTCTCCTCCTCTTCCCTCTCCTCCTCCTCTTCCTCTCCTCATCTCTTCTTCTTCCTCCTCCTCCTCCTCTGACTGCATTTGCTGTGCAACTTCCCGTCTTCCTCTTCTTCCTCTTAGGTCGTCTCCTTCCTCCTCCTCCCTAGCTTCCTTGTATTGGACTCTCCGCCTATTCTTTGAAATTCAGAGGGCAGGGGGCTCTACTCGTTTATCTGTCCACTTCCATCTCCCTTCTCCTCCCCTCCCTCCTCCTCTTCTTCTCCCTCTTCTCCCCTCTCTCCTCCCTAGCCCTAGATTCTCTCTCTTCATCTCTAGCCTCTCTTAGTGTGCCAATATCGTCATCTTCCTCCTCTCATTCTTCCTCCTCCATTTCTCCCTCCTCTTCGCCCTCCTCTCTCCCCTCTTCTTCCCCTTCATCTTCCCCTCCTCTTCTCCTCCTCTCCCCTCCTCTTCCTCCTCTTCTTCCTCTTCTTCTTCTTCTTCACCCACTTCTTCAGTTGATCTGTCCTCGGAACCCTTCTCTTCCTCTTCATCCCTCCTCCACTCCCTCCTCCCTGCCCTTCTCGTTCTCTTCTCAGATTGTTTCTTCCTCCTCCTCCTCTTCCTCTTCCTACTATCTCCTCCCCTCCCCTCCTCTCCTTCGTCGCTCCTTCCTCGATGGCTAGTGTTGTTACAAGAGATCTTGATATCCGAGGAGTGGGGAAAGAGAGCTGAAATGAGGAGGAAGAGGAGGGAAAGGTCAAGGCAGGAGGCCAAGGCCGAGAGGCAGTGGAGGAAGGAGACGAGGCGTTTGATTAGATTCTTAGTCACAATAGAGGAGGAGGAGGAGAAGGAGGAAGAGGAGGTCAGGAAGAGAGAGAGGGAATGTGAGGAGAGGCAAAGGGAGAGGAGAGGGAAAAGGAGAAGGACAGGAAGAAGGAGAGGGAGAGAGATAGGAGGAAAGAGAAGGAGAGGGAAAAGGAGAGGGAGAAGGAGGCAGAGGTGGCAAGGGAAAGAGAGAGGGAAATGAATCAAAGGGCATTATAGAGAGTGTAAAGGATAGGGAAGAGAGGGAGGCGAAGGAGAGGGAGGAGAGAGAGAAGAGAGAGAGGGACAGGGAGAAGAGGGAGAGGGAGAGGAGGGAGAAGAAGGAGGAGAAAGAGAGAGAGAGGATAAAGAGTGGGAGAGAGAGATAGCCCAAGATAGAGAGAGGGAGGGAGAGGGAGAGGAGGAAGAGAGCAGGACTCCATGTCATGGAAAAAGAGATCGCGTTAGAGAGATTGAAGGAACTGCATCGGTTACTGAATATTCTAGGAAGGCAGAGGAGGGAGGCAGAGCGGAGGGAGAGGCTAGACTTGAGGAGGAGAGAGAGGAGAGGAGGAGGGAGAGGGAGGAGAGGAGGAGAGAGAGAGGGAGAGGGGAGGAGGAAGGCTGGGGGTGGTGAGGGCGCAGTCGATGCAAAACAGGTGTACAAGACGGAGGCGGGAGGGGAGTGGGAGAGGGAGAGAGAAAGAGAGAAAGAGAGGGAGAGGGAGAGGGAGAGGGAGAGAGAGAGGGGGAAAGAAAGAGAGAGAGAGAGAGAGAAAGAGAGGGAGCGGAGGGAAAGGAGGGAGGGGAAGGAGAAGAGAGAAGAGAGAAGAGCGTGAGCGGGAGAAGGAGGAAGAGGGAGAAGAGAGAGAGAGAGGAAGAAAGAAAGACTCGTCGTTCCTCTCTTCCCGTCTCTCCCCTCTCTCCTCCACCCCCACCCGCGCTTCTTGTACTCTGAATACGCTGGATTTCCTCTTAGATTCGTAGTAGACCTTCCTCAATCGCAGGTGTCTTCAATCTGTTCTTCTTCCTCTTCCTCTCCTTCCTCTTCCGCCTCTTCCTCCGCATCCCCTTCCTCTTCCTCCTCTTCCTCTTCCTCTTCTTCTTCTGCGCCATCTTCTCTGCTGATTGCCTCTGTTTCTTCGTCTGCGTCTTCCCCGTCGGCCGAGAAAGCTGAGGGAGAGGAAAGGAGCGAGAAGAAGGAGAAAGAAGACGGGTTAGATGAGGAGAACGAGGCGAGGGGGGGGAAAGAGGGGCGAGAGAAGAGGGCAGGAGGGTTGCCATGGGCTCCAACAAGCTCATGAACATTAAATCAAACAGAAAGGACCACGACGAGGATGATTCTTCTTCCTCCTCCTCATCATCATCTTCTTCATCCTCCCCTTCTTCCTCCTCTTCTTCTCCCGCCGCCTCGGCTAAGTCCTCCCTTCCTCACTCCCAACACGTCGCTTATCTCGTATCGGTTCTGCCTCCTCGCACTCCACTCTTCTTCCTCCTCGTCTACTTCTTCCTCTTCGTCCTCTTCCTCTTCTACCTCTTCTTCTTCTTCCTCTTCCTCTTCTTCCTCTTCTACTCTTCTTCCTCTTCTTCCTCTTCCTCTTCTTCCCTTCCCCTTCCCCTTCGCCTTCGCCTTCGCCTTCCTCTTCACCTTCTTCGCCTGCTTCCCCTTCTTCTTCTCTCCCCCTTTCTCCGATTCTGCTCTTCCTCTTCCACCTTCTTCCCCCCCATTCATCTTCTCCCCCTTCTTCGTCTTCGTCTTCGTCTTCTTCTTCTTCTTCCTCTTCCTCTTCCTCTTTCGATCCATTTATCGAGTTACTAGTGAGGAAAGAAGTTGCACTAGGGGCAGAGAAAATGGAAGAGAGAGAGAGAGGGAGGGAAAGGAAAGGGAAAGGGAAAGGGAAAGGGAAAGGGAAAGGGAAGGAGAAGGGGAGGCAGAGGGAGAGATAGAGAGGGAGAGGAGCGAGAGAGGGGATCGATTTTGGAATGTACGATGATGAGGACGAAGATATTGAGGTACAGGTGCATGTGAAGGAAGAGAAGGTGGGAGAGGGAGAGGGAGAGGGAAAGAGAGAGAGAAAGAGAGAGGGAGAGGGAGAGGCAGAGGGAGAGGGTGAAAGAGAACGAGAAAGAGAGGGAGAGGGAGAGGGAGAGGGGAGAGGGAGAGAGGGAAAGGGAGAGGGAAAGGGAGAGAGAGAGGGGCTGGGGAGGAAGGTCAAGATCGAGAGGGAAGAGACGGGAGGACAATTGGAGGAGTCTACTCCTGCCCCGAAAAGGAGAAGAACGTCTTCTGGCTCCGCTTTGCCCTCCTTCCCTTCCTCTTCTTCTGCTCCTCTCTCTTCGTGTTGCCCTCTGTCCGCCTCTTGTCTCCCCATTTGCGAGAGAGGGGCGGGGGAGGGAGGAGTAGGGGAGAGGGGGTGGTTCTCAAACATGGAGAACCTATATGCCATTCTCAACGCAACGGGAAACGGAGGGAGATATTGCCATGTGGAGGAAGAGGGGACGGAGGACAGAGACGGGGTATCCGAGAGACAACAGGAAAGGCAAGTGGAAAACGACAAGAAAGGGTCTCTAGGCATGACCTTTTTCTTTTTGAAAAGAGTAGAAGAAGAGGGCGGAGGAGGGGGTGGCGTTGAGGGAGGAGGCACAGGGAGAAGAGACGGGATAGAGATAGAGACGGTGGAAGAGGCAGAGAAGAGAGAGAAAGAAGAGGGCGAGAAAGAAGAGGACACGTCTGAGATTAAAACAAGAAAAAACAGGTTGGGAGAAGAAGGAAGGGAAAGAGAGGGGCGATGAAGGCAGAGGCACAGGAGCGTTGGGAGACCCCATCGTTCTCTAGTCAACTTCATCCTATTACCCCTCGTCCTCTTCTTCTCCGGCCTCCATCACTCCCTCTCCTTCACCCTCCTCCTCTCTCCTACCCTCTTCCTCGTCCTCTTCCTCCTCGCCGGCTTTTCTTTCTCAGCCTGACGTGTCTTTTTCTTCTTCCTCTTCCTCATCCTCTTCCTCTTCCTCTTCCTCTCCCTCTCTCTCTCCCTCTTCCTCTTCCTCTCCCTCCTCTTCCTCTTCATCTTCTTCATCTACTTTCTCCCCTCCCTCCGCTTCCTCCACATCCACTCCATCCTCCGCACCCTCCTCTTCTAGCTCTAAGAGGAACAAAATGAAGCTCAAGCTTGTCCTCAATTCTTCTTCCTCTCCTGCCTCCCCTTCCTCTCCCACATCTCCCTCCTCCTCATCCTCTTCTTCCTCCTCTTCTTCCTCCTCTTCTCCTCTTCTTCTCCCTCCTCTTCGCCCCCCTCTCCTCCCTCCCAACCACCCATTCCGATCCCTCCAGATGTAGACCTGTCTGGGAATTCGGTTCCTAAGGTGTTGTTCTTAATCTTTGACATCCACTCCACCCTCCTCTCTCTATGCTCCTCTTCCCTCGGCGTCATCTCGAAAACGTTAAGTTTGTGGGAAGATGTGAAGAGTGTGAGGGGAGAGGACGAGAAGGAGGAGGTATGGACCAGACTAGAAAGAGAGGAGGAGGCAAGGGCGAGAGAGAAACAGAGGAAGGAGGAGGAGAAGGACTGGTTGGAGGCTAAGAAGGAGAGAGAAGGAGGGGCAAGCGAGGGGGAGAAGAGTGAGCGGGCGAGAGAGAGGGAGGCGAGAGGGAGAGAGAGAGCGAGGGACAGAGAGAGAATGGAGGCAGAGAGGGTGGAGAAGGAGAAGGCGAGGGTAGAAAGGAGGAGGGAGAAGTGGACTCGGCTAGTAGAGGGCGTTCGCTCGATAGAAAAAGAAGGAATCGAAACCGTACGTGCTTTTAAGAGGCACCGCATCTCCCCTCGATCCTCCTGGGATGTACACGCCTTCTCTTCGCTCGCCTTCTTCTTCGACGCCAATTCAATCCTTCACTCGCTTCTCTTCGTTCTCCCTTCCCCCATCGTGTACAATCCAGAGATTCGGAGCCCCCCTCCTCCTCCCTCCACCCCGTTCTCTCTCTTTTCCTTATTCTCGTCTTCTTCGATCCTCTCCTCCAAGTCACCCACCGTCTCGTATGATTGTGTGCCAACCGTTGTGAGGCGGTGGCTGGCGAGGAGGGAAAGGAAAGAGAATACGGGGGGGAGACGGAGGAGGAGCAGAGGGAGAGGGTGGCGAGCGAGAGAAAGGGAATTGAACAGTTAACAGCAGTAAAAACTGTGCTGGAGGAGCTTGTAAGTATCGCACGTACCTCCCTTTCTCTCGTCGCATTTCACATTGCCCATTTCGAATATCACGAAGAGGTGAGGAGGAGGATGAGGAGAGTCGAGAGGAGAACGAGAAGCAGAGGGAGGCGCAGAGGGAGAGGGAGAAAGGTATGGTTGCGTCCGAGGGAGGGGGAAGACGAGGAGAAGGAGGAGAAGGAGGAGAGGGAGAGGAGACAAAGGAGGTGGGAGAAGGAGGAGAAGGAGGAGAGAGAGGTAGGGTGGGAGGAGGTGGAAGTTAATGGGAGGGCGTACATCATAGGAATGGGTCCGAAAGGAGGGAAGGAAATGGAAGACGTCATCAAGTGTTTGGTGGAGCGAGCCCTAGAGGAGAAGGACGAGGAGCAGCAGAGAGAAGCAAACAAAAGGAGGAGGGAGAGGAAGAAGGAGCTGGAAGTTCTCGCACGAGAGAGGAAGGAGGGGAGAGGCGATGGTATTACTTACATGTCCAAACAAATAGACTTCGAGAAGGCGAGAAGGGACGTGCTGCTTCACAAGGGATATTTTAACATTTACAAGGTGGTCGGTGAAGTGAGAAGGAGAGGAAGAGCAGTGAAGAAAGGGGTGAGGGAGGTCGAAGCTAAAAGAGAGGGCAAGAAGACGGAGGAGCTGACGGAGAAGAAGGAGAGGGGAAGATAGAGAAGGAGACTGGGAGAGAAGAGGAGGAGGGAGGGGAAGGAAGAGGGGAGGAAGGAGGGGAAAAAGAGAGAAAGGAATGGATGCCCGACCCTAGGTGCATTATATTTAGGAAGGAAGAGGCAGATATTTTAATGAGAGATATTATCGGGGATCTGATCGAGGAAAGGAGGAAGATGAAAGAAGAAGACGAGGAAGATGAAAAGGAGAAGGAGCGAGAGGAGGAGAAATTAAGGCATAAACTCAAGTGGAGGGAGAAGGGGAATTCCGCGGAGAAGATGGAGAAGGGAGGAGTCGATCGGTTTAGAAGGAGGAGACCGAGAGACTGGCGTCTATGTGGAAAGCGAAGAAGGAGGAGAGGGAGAGGGAGAGGAAGAGGAGGGAGAGCGAGAGGAGGGAGAAGAGAAGAATCGAACGGAGACTCAAAAGCCCTATTCTCATTTTGAAAGAGACGTGCGACAAGGAGTACGTGGAGGGGGTGAAGGAAGAGAAAGAGGGGGGCGAGGGGATGGAAGGGAGAGACAAAAGTGTGGGGAATGTGGCGATTAAGATAGAGAATCACCCAGAGAAGGCCAGTAAAACAGTGGGAGCGGTGGGAAGGGAGAGGATGACGGCGCAGGAGAAGCTGGAGGAGGAGGACGAGCGAAGACTTGAAGAGCTTGCCAAGTCAGAGTTACGTTCATCTGCCTCCATTCGCATCGTTTCGTATCCCAACGCCCTCCCTTCCTCCTGGAGGTTGAGGAGGAGACAAGCACTCAACTCATTACTCTCATGCCTCTCCACTCTCTCTGTCCTCACCGCCAAGTACGAGCACACGAGGACGAGGAGGGAGAAGGTGGAGGTTCTTTTAGCAAGGACTAGAAGGTGGGTGGGGAGGAGGAGGACGTGGCTAAGTCAGTATGGTCTGTCGTTTGGAGTTGTCGTTCATTCACACTCTTTGCTCGATCCTCCTGCTTATGTTCCTTCTTCTCCCTCTCCCTATTCCTCTCCCTCTCCCTCTCCCTCTCCTTCTCCCTCTCCCTCTCCCTCTCTCTCCCCCCCTCTCTCTCCCTCTCTTTCTTCCTCTTCCTCGTCCTCGTCTCCGGCCTCTCATTCGTCGACTCGTTTCCCTCGTTCCTGTTTTTTGTCTTCTCCTTATGCTTCCCTGCCTCCTTTGCTTCACTCTTTTGATCGAATTAGAAGGCAGAAAGAGGAGGCAACGTACGACAAACATGATAGTAGGGAACTGGAGGAGGGGAAAAGAAAAGCTGACCATCTAATCAGGATGTTGATAGAGCAAGCAGAGGAGCAGAAGGAAGAGGAGGAGGAGGAAGAGGAGGAGGAGGAGGAGGATGAGGATGAGGATGAGGACATGGAGGAGCAGGAGGAGAAGGAAGGGGAGACAGGAGGCAGAGGGAAGGGCAAGGGGAGGAGAGAGGAGAGAGAGGGGGTGAGAGAGGGAATGTAGAGAAAGATAAGGGTGTCATGGATGAGAAGGAGGACAGGGGGCAGAGGAGAGAGAGAGAGGCAGAAGGCGGTGCCTTCAAGAGAGATACTGACCTGGGCGACTATATGATCTCTCCCTCTTCCTCTTCTTCCTCGCCTTCCTCTTCTTCTGCCTCCTCTTCTTCCTCCTCCTCCTCCTCCTCCTCCTCTTCCCCCTTTTCTTCTTCCTCTCCTATTCTTTCCCCATCTGTTATGAATATTCCATCACCTTCATCAAATACTTCGTCGTCAGGTATCTCGACCCCTGACTCAGTGTTCCCTTCTCTTGACTGCTTCTCTTTCGACCCGACAAGCCCTATACTATGGCTAGGGACTTCAGACCACTCTTTCCTCTCCTCCCTGCTCTCCCTTGCTTCTTCCCCCATCCCAGTCCTTCCTTCTCATGCTATCTTGTCCTCTCCTCCCTCCAACTCATCCTCTCTTTCCTCTTCGTCACCCTCCGCCTCCTCTCCTTCGTCCTCCTCCTCTGCGTTCCCTACCCATCCCTCTCCTTCTTCCTCCTATTCCGCTTCCCCTTCTCCACTTTCCCGCCCCTCATTTTCAACGTCAGTGGATGGTTGCCGTTCTAATCCCTTCGGTCTCTCGATAGTCTTCGGGAACAACGTTGCCACATCTCTCGACTTCTGCCCTCTTCTTTCCGCTCCTCCTTCCTCCTCCGTCCTCCTCCCCTCTCTCTCCCATCTACCCAAGGCATCAACAACAGTACGATCTCGTGTCTCTTCCCTTCTTCCTCTCCTTCCTCCTCCTTCTCCTCATCTTCACCCTCGCCTTCCGCTTCTGACTCATCTTTTTCCGTCGGCCTTCAGGCCCTCCCTTCCTCTCTCCTACGCACCTTCATCTCCAACAACGCCATTCTCAGAGCTATATCTTCTCTCCAATCCCCCGTTTCTTCATCATTCTCCTCAGTTTCCTCACCCTCCTCACCCTCCTCACTCTCCTCTTCCCCCTCTTCCTCCTCTTCCTCTTCAGATTCGTCCTCGCAGATAGACGAGGAGGCAGCAGATGATGTTTATTTCGATCGCTTGTCGAAGGAACAGGTGAGTGCGTGCGTTCATATTTCTACTCCACAGATTGGAGATATTTTGGAGGAGAACGTGGAAATGGAAGGAGGAGAGAGGCAGGAGAGGAGGGAAGAGAAGAAGGAAGATGATTGCGCGTTCTTTTCGTTTTCTTCCGTCAATCCCCTGTCTGCAGATTCAACACAGGAGTTCCTTTCCCTGCCCCCTCCTCTTCCTCCTCCCTTCTACGTCAGCTGGATGAATACCTCTCACCCTCCTCTTCCTCTTGCTCTTCTTCTTCTTCGTCCTCTTCCTCTTCCTCTTCCTCTTCCTCTTCCCCTTCCTCTTCCTCTTCCTCTTGCTCCTCTTCTCCCTCATCTTCCACATGCTCTTCCCTTCCTCGTCTCGACGAAATGGAGAGTGCACTGGTGTATACTCTGAACACTCTGCGAGAGTTGTTGCCTCTCTACAGAGAGAAGGAACATGAGTTGGTGAGGCTGGAGGGCGAGGAGGCAGAAGTGTATCACTTGAGGTCGCTGGTGTTGGGAAAAGTGGGGTCCCTTCTCTCCTCCATCGACTGCTTCAGAGCTATTGAAGTGGCGGTGGAGGTGGGAGAAGTAGACCACATAGTGGGGTCAATCGTGGATTCATCTAACGAGAAGAAGGGGGTGGGCAAGGGACATCATTTGCTCAAAGTGATTCCTGAAGCAAACGAGTACTCATATCTGAAGCAGGTGGTGAGAGAAGAGGTGAAGGACCTAGCGAGGAGAGACGCGGTTGCTGCGCTGGTGAAAGAGGAGGAGGCGTTGAAGAGAGGCGAGAGAAGGGAAACGGAATACGAGAAGAGGGAGAGGGTGAGGCATATGGAGAGAAACGCAATCAAGGAGAGGGAGAAAAAGGAGGCTGAGGCGGGGGAGAAGGACAAGGAGGAGAAGGGGGAGAAGGAAAAGAGAAGGGGAAGAAGAAGGAAGAGAAAAGTGAGGAGTGCCCTGTGGGATATCCGTTCAACGAAGCTCCCTACACTCATTTGTTTGAGTCGAAGGAAGTCGTGAACTCATCTTACAATTTCTTTTTCCAAAAAGCAGCGGATGAGAAGGAGGAGGAGAAGGAGAGGGAGAAGAGGGACAAGCTCCAGAAGGCTAGGAAGAAAAACGTTAGGGAGGTTGGGGAGGGAGGGGACAACGGAGAGAGAGATTTAGATGCTGCGAAGGAGAATGAGAAGGAGAAAGAGAAAGGAGAACATGAAACGGACGAAAAGGAGAACACGACAGAAGCAGTATCTCTTGAACTACTTAAACGCGACTTCTCTATTTCTGATGCAAAGATCATCGAGTTAGCATTCCAAATCATTCAAATTGAGAAGGAAAGAGACGCTGACGAGGTCCACCCCTCCTCATCGGCCTCATCTTCTCCCGCGTCTTCTTCCTCTGGCCCCTCATCCTTGTCTCATGCCTCTGCCTCCCCTTCATCTTCCTCTTATACCGACCGACTAAGAGCGTGGGTGGTGGAGTCGCAAAACAAATTACTCGATATCCACGGAGACTACCTACCCCCCTTCACCACATCCAAGACCATCAAAAAGATCTTCCCCTCTGCATTCGTCCCCTCCTCTTCCTCTGCCACCAGGTCTTCATCTGCCCCCTCAGTCCCTTCCGCACCCCCTTCTTCGTTCTTATTCGAAAAACCAAAGAGCGTAGACATCGAAGACGACGACTCCTTCTCTGCCCTCCTCTCAAAGGCCAACGCCATTGTGACGACATCCACAGCTCCTTCCACCACCTCCTCAGTCCTCCACCTTCTCTCCCCCTCCGCTTCTATGAGGGAACAAGCATATGCTCTCCGCTCACTCTGTTCAGCCTCCGCTTACCTCCCTCTCTTGAGAAAAGCTAACATCTCTGCCCTCTCTTACGAAGCATTGAGGGCCTCCGTCCTCCCCCCATCCGTCTCTTCTTCTGCCTCCTCTATGTCTTTGCCTCACTCTTCTTCCTCCCACTCTCCCTTGTCCTCATCCTCGTCGTTAGAGAGGAAGAGGAAGAGAGAGGGAGAAACAGAGACAAACACTGACGAGGGTTCAAACCCCAAGAAAAACAAAGTCTAAATACACGAGAAACAACGAGCAAAACAAATGACTCGTGAATCTGGGCCTTCAGTTCAAAGAAACGTCTGTCTGGAGGCAAGGCACCGCTACGATTACTACGCAGTGCTTTGCTTGGCGTTACCATTCCTTCTTTAGTTCTTCCTATTTATATTCTTCCCATTTTTATTGTTGCATTGCTGTAGCCATTACTGCTCTATTTTTCTTTTTCCCATTTTTCTTTTTCCCATTTTTCTTTTTATCTTATGTGATTTTGTTTTACGTTTTTGCATACTTATTTGCTTAATTGTTTGCTGTCGTTTAGATTGTCCCTAATATCATCGATTTGATCTTGCTTTCATCATACATTGCTTTTTTTCTTATCCTTTACCTATAGATTTAGTTGCTTCATGCCTTTCTTTCCTGAAGGGTGTATCTACCTGTACATGCATTTATTTGCTTGGTCTATGTTAAATTGATTTCTTTACTATTTTTAACTTGTTGTCTTTTTCAAGTAAGGCATACCTCTTGTGTGTATGCACTTTTGATTCAACCCTAGTACTTGCAACCCTAGTACTTGCACAGTGCTAATTAGAACAACACTATTTATTCTTCACTACGTTGTCAACACAAATAAATGTACTTTACATTCAAGTGACTCACATCCTTTTGATCTAATGCAACGACGTGTATAACGTAGACAATCGAGAAGGAATAGGATTATGACGACCGACGTAGACAGAGTCTTTCGTTCTTTTCTCGCGCGTAAATACCCAATAGAATAGCCCACTCTTTCTCTTCTCTTTACGTTTGAGAGGAGGGAAAACAGTTTAAACGTGTTCGGGTGACGTTTGACTTCGTGGTTTGCATGACTTCTGAGCTTAGAGAAACACAAAGGAGCAACGGGATTGCTTTATTAACTTCTAGGGGAATAAACCAGTCAGCCACCACTAGGTGAGAGCGACATATCAACATCAACAACATCCGACAGGGAATATATGTGAAAAAAGAGTACGAGGGAAAGACCAGGGCGAAATGGAGGAGTGCAGCAACACGACAAATAAAAGAAACACATGTTGAACAGAAGGAAAGGGGAACGTGGAATAGATAACAGAAAGAGAGCGTGGCACAACAGTTCTAGTGACAGCCAATAAGACTGGATGTACTAGTCTAAGAAAACACCTCACTAACCTAACCACTCCGGAGACACAACACAGGACACAAGATCATGCCCTCCTCCGCTGTGGTCAACCGAGAGAGGTAGGAGGAGCATTCGAGTGTGCAATATCATATGTAGAACCAACCAATATGCTGCAAGAGTTCAAGCAAAGGAAGAGGAGAGAGAGGGAGGCGAGAGGCGAAAGGAGAAAGAGACAGAGGGAGGAGAGAAAGGGAGGGAGAGAAGACTAGGGGAGCAGCTAAAGGAGGAAGTGGAGAGTAGGCGCATCGGGGCGTATCGCGAGTATTGACTACACAGAGCACCCATGCTCGTGTTTAAGCCATACGGTTTTACTCGCATCCCTTCTGTCTTCCCTTGAGGCGAAGACAGAGGGCTTCTCTTCCCTCATCTTGTGAGTCCCGTTCTTCACTGCAACAGTTTTTACCCCATAAGCAGAGGAAAGAGTCGCGGAGGAGGGGGCGGGGGAGGACAGTGAGGAGGATAGAGAGGATGCAGTGGTTGTGCCTCTGTTTCTGAGAGACCCGTTCTTCTCGGCCTCGCTCGGTTTCGTATCTCCCATGCTCCTCTTTACGATCTTGCTGATCACGGATGCAGTTGCTGTCTTCGTCGAATAAGGAACGTTCGAGGAGGGAAGGTACGAGTCCTCGTTTACAGCTACCAAATCCTCTGCACTGAGTCCTCTAACCTCGACTGGGACGGAGGCAGAAGAAGAGGCGAGGGGAGACGAGGAGGAGTGGTCGACGTGAATTGGAGTCACAAAAGCTAAGGTCTTGACCGAATTCCAATAGGAGTGAGCGTCCGTCGCGTCTGCGTGGTAGTTCAGCGAAGGAGGGAGCTCACCGGGGTACGAGGAGGAGGATGCAGGGACGGGGGAGGAGGAGGGTGGGGGAGTGGAACGAAGGGGGACTTGTACTTCTCCACCGAGCTAGTGGGGGCGGGGCGGAGGAGGGAACCCGTGTTGAACCTGTGCGAGTGAGAGACGGAGGGGTCGTAGCCCACTTGTCTCACCCCACTTGTATCATTCGACGGATCCTCATACTCGTCCTCCACCCACAGAAACTCCACCTTCTCTCCCCCAAACCCTTTTTCCTTGTCCTTTTTTGACACTCCCACAAAGCTCCTCTTCATATCCAGCACACCGCTTCCCTTCGCCTTCCCAGTCTTTGCGCTTGCCTTCTCTTCCTTCGTGCCCACCCACTCATTCTTCGACGCAAGGTCCCTGAAACAAACGACCGAATCCTTATATCCCCCGTGCTGAATGAACTTCTGCTCCTTCAGACTATCCCTAACCCTCTCCGTCTCCGTTACTGGCTTAAACCTCATGTTTCCCGCCAGCGTCTTCTCCACGGATCTGTCCACCAAAATAGACTGCTGGGGAACATAGGGCTGCCTAACCGTCTGCCCAATCTCACCCTTTCCTCCCTCAAGAGAGGGAAAGTACCCTCCTCCTCTGCTGTTCTTGAACGGAGCTTTTTCAACATCCAACCTACGTGAGCGCTCTTTCGCCAATTTGTACGTATCAGCATCTGTTAACTGAGGATCTGGCCATACAGGTGCATTGTCGCCTTCCATCGCGACATCCTTTACCCATTTCTCCACCCTTTCTTTATGCCTTCTCGCAAGTTCATTCGTACGCGCACGAGAGTTTGTTTTCCTCGTTTGAGTTACCTAAATAATACATTATTTTTACAAATTCGCATAATTGAACACATTCATTCATTCAAACATATTAAATACCAAGTAAAATAAAAGATACATCACGTGTTCTTCAACGCTATCAGTTCAAAGTGCTGGGTACGAGAAACGGCTCTATGATGGCCGCACATGACAAAGAAAGCGCTGCATAGGGTTACCTGTTGTTCAGTCTCTTCATCCTTCTGCTTTTTATAACTATACACGTTGTACATTCTGCGACTTTAATTTATTCTAGCGTTAGAATAAATTTATATCCTGAATAAAGGCATACTTTTGTTTTCCAGGTAGAGGTTATACCTCTTTTTGAATAAGCAATCATATTTCCTACAACCCTCTTCCTTTCAGATTACTTAAACAGGTTACCAGTGAACACCCACCAAAACTGGATACATGTTCAACAACAATTTAAAAGAAATTAATAGAAATGCTGTGAAACTTCACACAATTCTTAAAAGATTCTATTCTCCTCCAACTGTGCATTCTATGGGGAAATCTGAGAAGAAAAATGTGAGGCTGATTATGCTCGGAGCTCCTGGATCGGGCAAGGGTTCCTTCACCAAATACATATCTTCCTATTATTCCATCCCTTCAATTTCCACGGGAGACCTGATTAGAAGAGAAATAAAGAGCGGTTCTGAACTGGGAAAACAAGTCTCTTCCATTTCACACAGCGGAGGCTTGGTCCCTGACGAATTAGTTGTGGAATTGGTGGCTGGACAACTCAGGAGGCCAGAGTTCGAGCAAGGATACATTCTCGATGGATTTCCTAGAAGAGTCACTCAGGCAGAGTTATTGAGTAAAGTGTGTGATGATTTGACTGGGGGGAATGGTGTTTCTTTGGCTCCGAATCATGCTCTGCTGATCACTCTTCGTAGGGATGCACTTGTGAGGAAATCTCTTGCCAGAAGAGTGTGCGCAGAATGTGGATCTGGATTCAACCTTTGCGATATCAATGAGGGAGAAGAGGGTCTCTTCATGCCTGCTCTGCTACCCAAGAAAGAAGACACCTGTGATTCGGTATGCTTTTTTATTATCAGTATTTGATTTATCTTTATCTTTATCTTTTATGTTCGTTTAGAATTCATTTTCTTTCGTTTACGCATTACCTTTATTTTATTTCTTCTGCAATTGCGCTTATTCCTTACTCGTTGCTAACTCCCTTCGCCTTTGCTTAACTTTTCCAGTGTGGAGGTCACCTTATTCAGAGGTCAGACGACACGCTCTCTGTCATTGAGTCGAGGCTCAAGATCTACGACGAGGAAACTTCTCCCCTCATCGATTACTACAGCAAAGTAAGTACGCGTCTACTTTCATACACATACCTTGTTTGCCCATTTAATTATACATATGAGTCACTTCGACTCCTCTTTGCCCCTTTAAGTTTCTAACCAGTCGGCCTTGCTCATACGTTTGCTTTCTTCTGCGTTCAACCTTTTGGTCACTCAGTTCGGAATCCTAAGCGAGTGGAAGGTTAAAAGAGGATTGGAGGATACCAGGGCTCTCCTAGACTTGTTGGACAAAAACATTGAGACCGAGTAGTTTCCATGAGGAAAGGACGTGCGTGTACGACTGAGCAATAAATGTCTGTGAAACCCTTAGCTACGCCACAGATCAGGAGGATATGAGTAAGCTCGAATATTAAATACCTATATCAAACCTCATGCTCTTTTCACGGAGAAAGCTGCCATAAAAACAACCTTAAAGACTATTTACATTTAAACAATGCTTTTATTAAAAGTATTTGCACATATCAGGACTCTCACAAATAGGGTTCAAACAAAACATACAAATAATGATCATGAAAAGACTACAGGAGATTAAAAAAATCATGATTCCGATTGGCAGGCCGTGTAACAAAATCAGTTCTCCGAACAGAACAAAGCAAAACAAATGTAAACAATTGGGAGCACGGCAAATAAAACACGTGCATGGGCACGTAAAAAAAGAACATATTTACATGCAGACAAACGAATCTGGATAGAAGATGAGACGAAGAGAAAAAATAAAGCGTGTACTTTATCATCTAAGAGGAAAACAAACACAATCCGGAGGAGATTGCTGTGCGATGCAGAGGGAAAGACTAAGTAGAAGGAGGGGGGTAGGGCAACGAGCTTATACGAATTGCCAACAAGTGAAGCAGACTGACCTCTGGGTCCAGAGGTTGAGGACCTCAGACGAGGTG
Source organism: Drosophila quasianomalipes (assembly GCA_035043665.1). Taxonomy (NCBI): domain Eukaryota; kingdom Metazoa; phylum Arthropoda; class Insecta; order Diptera; family Drosophilidae; genus Drosophila; species Drosophila quasianomalipes. The sequence continues at coordinate 59,621 of JAWNMU010000139.1, read as the reverse complement.
TCTCCCTCGCAGGAGATGGAGAGGGAGAAGAGGAGGGAGGAGCGGGAGTCGTCTTCATAGACAGGGACGGTGAGGGAGAAGCACCCAGCAGGGGCGGAGGGAGGGACAGTAGACCAGCGGAGGACGACGGGGGGAGGGATGACTCGATCGAAGACGAGTTCAGGGAGAAGGAGTGAATGTTACGAGTGCATCCATGGAGAGTAAGTCCTGTGAGAACGAACATTGCATCGGAGGAGAATGAGGATGTTGCGAGGGAAGGGAGGAGAGAGAGATCTTTGTCAGAGGAGAGGAACGATGCGTGGAGGTGGAGGTCATTGATGGCGACATTGGACTTGATAGCGACAAGTTGCTTGGTGGAGGATATGAAGGACGAGGGGAAGAAGAGCCCTCCCAGGTCAACCTCCACCAGTCCCTTTTCAACCTCAGTGTGTCTCTCTGCCACTTCTCTCGATGCCTTGAACCTCCTTCCCACATCGCTGCAGAAATCCACAGGGGTCCTAGATTGCGAGGGAAGGGCGGAGCGGCCGAAGATTGCCTCAGACCACTGCGAGGGGATGGAGGAGGAGTAGATAGAATTCAGGAGCTGCCTCACTGACGCCACGGGTTTCTCTCCGTTTGACACGAGGACGAGAGCGTTTTCGAGGTCGGCACGGAAAGAGGAGGCGAGGGAGAGGACGGCAGAGTGGTCTCTAATCGCGAAAGATCTGATCGGATCCACAGGAAGGGCGGAGAGAGAGGCGAGGAGGGAGGCAGAAGAGGCGACGAGAGAGGCATCGGGGAGCTTCGCAAGGCACTCAGGAATAATCTGCAGGAGCTTCTGGGTCTTCTTTCCTGCGAGAGCACCCGCGTCGTCTCCTTCTCCATCGTCATCGTCTTCATCCGCATCCTTTGCTGCAGAATCTCCTTCTTTGAAGGCAGATACAGCTTCCTTGTCAGAGTTCTGGGAGTCAGACTCCTCCTCATCTTGGAGAGCCTCGGACAACAAGACCTTGGAACAGGAGAGGGTAAGGTCGGCTCCCTTCTTGAGGAGGAGGACAGAAGCGAGGGGGGAAGAAGAACAACCTCAGGACCAAGGGTATCCGACAAGCCCTCTGCCCATTGTTGGACGGAGGAGAGGGAGGAGTCCTCGGGGAAAGACAACACCTCCTCCCACTCCCCACTTCCTGACGAAGAAGGAACACGGGCCAGCACGAAGTGAGGCTGGAAGAGGGCGGGGCAGAAAATAGAGGAGAACAAGGAGGCGAGGCGCTGCTTGTCGTAGTCGTTGTCGACCCTTCCACCGTAGACAGAAGAGGAAAGGATGGAAGAAATGCCGAGCCAAGGGATGTCCTTGAGGGGCAGATGCTTCTTTCCCTTCGCAGCCTTCTCCATAAGTCTAGAAACAACCTTAATAGCGACAAGAAGGTCTTCGGAAGAGAACTCGTAGGCCTTGGTCCACCCGATAGGGACGTATCTCCTCCTCTCCAACAACACTGCATGCACCCACACACACGCGAGGAACAAGCGCTTCTTCTCGGGCACTCCCTCTTCCCACGCTTCCTTAGGCACGCAGGAGAGAGAGTGCAGAAGGGCGGGCTTGATGCCCTCGGGAGCCTGCTTCTTGACAAGGAGGGAGCGCGAGACAAGCATAGGGGGGAGGAGAGCGGAGGAGGAGGACTCTGAGGTGATGAAGAGACGGAAGGAGGGGTTGAGAGAGGTGGAGAGACGGTGGAGGAGTACCTCGAGGTAGTTGAGCCACTTGGGCACAAGGTGGACGTTCTTGAGGATAAGCACTCCTCCTGACTTGGAAAACGACACTAGTTGCTTCTCCACAAGCGAAGTAACCCCGGGAGCTCCCATAGCGATCGCGGAGAAGGAGGAAGCGTTGGCAGCGAACGAGGGGAATGAGGCCCTAGCCCGTGCCTCGACTTCTCCGGACACGTCGAATCCAGCGTCCGAGACGAAGATAACGGGGGTCTTGGAGGAGGACTCCGAAACAATCTTGTCGACTGCAGTGGAGCCACCCTCGAGGGAGAAGAGGGGAGCAAAAGGGGCGGGAGAGGAGGAGGAGGAAGACTCCTGGGCAGAGGACTGATCGAAGGAGAAGGAAGAGGAGTTGAGCACTGAAGAAACGAAGAAAGAGATTCCTGCAGAGATTAAGTCAGGACGGATGGCTCTCGCAACCGCAAGTTGGATGAAGGAACAAGAAACAGCCTCAGAGGAAATCGACCACTGCACGCTCAACATTCCTTCCCTCTTCTCAGCCTCCTCTCCGTGATCTCTAGGGGAGGAGACGCGGGAGAGAGAGGGCAGAGAGAGGAACGAAGCGAAGGAGGCGGGGAGGGCAAGAGAAGAGTTGAGCGCAGGGTCGGCGTAGGCCTTCCACTCGGAGGGGTTGGATGCGATGGAGGAGCTCAGGCCGAAGAAGAATGGCACCGAGCAGAGGGCGGAGAGAGTAGATGACTTGTCCTGAGAGAGGGAGAGCAGGGAGGAAGCTTCGGAGATGGAAGAGACGGAGTCCTTGGGAGAGTTAGAGGGAGAGGACAGCCTAGAAGAGGAGGAGGCGGAGGGGGATCCGAGGATGATGAAATCAGTGATGGCTGAGTCAAGAGCGATGGGAAGAGCTGAGGAAACAGGGGCAAGGGAGGGGGAAAGGTCTGAGGTGGAGGTGGAGGTAGGGGAGGAAAGAGTAGACAGCGCAGACAACACGATCTGCGCAGAGCGAAGAGCGAGGGCAAGGCGGTCATGAGAGGAGAGAGAGACGGAGTAACGCTGGAAAACGAGAGAGACGAGGGGCAGAAGGAGAGACTCGGGGGCTCTTCCTCCAGGAGAGAGAGGGAGTCTGAGTTGAAAGAGAAGGGCTTGGAGAGGACAGAGTCCACACACTCAAGGAATGCAGAGAGGGAGAACTGGTAGAGGGCATTGAAAGAGGAAAGGGAGGAGAGAGCGCCAAAGAGAAGGGATGCAACGTTGGCGACGACCGAGTACTTCTGGGAGACGAAGGAGACCTCCTCGATAGCCAGCTCGTTCTCAGCCATTTGCTCCTTGATGGTCTTGACTTTGACCTGGAGATTTTCCAGTCCCATCACCACCACGTCGTCTTCGAGCAAGTTTCCGCTGCTGTTGCTGAGTTGGTCGAGGAGCGAGTCCTCTGCTGCTCTCAGCGACAACACGAACTCTCCCTGTACCTTGAGTGCAGCCTCCTTCCTCCTCTCTGCCTCTGGGTGCTCCCACTTGAGGACCTTCGAGAGACACTGTGACTCAAGCGAAGCTCTAGTCGTGGTGAAGTTGACGAAGGTTACTCTCGAGCAGAGGTCGGGGGCGAAAGAGTACGAGGAGTTACGGGTGTGGAGGATGATGGAGAAGAGAGGGGAGAAGTCGACTTGTTTGTCTCCGAGGGTGACGAGGACTCTACCTCCCACCCTAGTGGTTTCCTTGTTTAACACAGAGTTAAGCATGGGGTCGAGTTCCTCTGCGTCTTCTACCAATAACGTGTGTCCGAAACGGAGGGCAGACTCCACAGTCTTGAGGAAGGAAGAGGTGGAGGACCCCGAGAGTGCTCCCCCGGCCACTCCAGAGACAGAGGTTCTGACGAGATTCTTCTCTGCATACGCCTTTTGAATGAAGCTGGAGGCCTGGCCAGAGGGGTCGATGACGAGGGGGTATCTCGAGTAGTTCGAGAGCAATACAGCGTTCTCAGCGCAGACTTGGTCTTCAGGCAGTCCGTTGTGAACCCATTCGAGCTGTTGGCGAGGGGAGGAGAGCGAAGTGACGATAGAGAACTCCTCGGTGTAGGGCAGGCCGAGGGAGATGAGTCTCTCCTTCCAAGAAGAAAGCATGCGTTGTCTGGTTTGAAGAGAGAAATATCCTAGATATGCGATAAATCCTGCACAGAGGATTGAGTCTCCGCAGAGCACAGAGAGGAGGGAGGGGAAGTCCTCCTTCTGCTTCCTCCAGCGGTCGCTCTCACTTCCCAATCCCTTGATCAGCACAACGGAGCGCTCGACGCGGGAGGAGACGAGCGCCATCTCTCCCTTGATCTTCTCGGCCTCCGCCACCGCCAGTGCATATGACTTCTTGTATTCTTCGATCTTCTCGTGAAGCTCCTTCTGCAGCGCCACGTTCTCCTCCAACTTGGCCTCCATCTCCTCCTTCTTGGAGGCGAGAACCTGGAGCTCGTTCTCCATAGGCTTGATGCTGTTCTTAACCTCCGAGTAGATAAGGAGAGAGCGGACCCAAGAGACCAGAGGGGCACACGCAGTGGAGGCAGAGGACACTCTCTCGAACGTGAAGTCAGCGTTGGAGAGGTAGTTCTTGTTGATCTCGGCCTTTACCTTGGAGGGCACAGAGTTAACATCAAAGGCGATCACGTTTTTGATGAAGTCTCCTCTCCTCATGACAGACTTCATCGAGGTCCAGTCATCGCACTTCTCACCCATCAACAGTAGAACAGGCTCAAGCGCCAGCTTCACAGCGGGGGAGGGTTCGCGTAACGAGTGACTTGGTCGAGGTCCGTCTTGTTAATACCACTCACGCTCTGCTTGGCGTTCTCGAGGGCAGGAAGGGCCTGTTCCAGTTGGTTCCCCACCTCAGCTCTTCTCCTCTCGATCTCAGCAGATTGGACTTCCAATTCAGCGGCGATCTCCTTCGAGACCTGCTGCTTCTGCTCCGCTTCTCCCTTGCTAGCAAGCATCTTCTCGAGCTCAAGCGCAGCAGCCTTCTCTCTCTCGCTGAGTCTTTCGGCGGAGACCTTAAGCTCTGCCTGGAGAGTCCTCACCTGACCCTCCGCCTCAGAGATCTTGCTCAGTCCAGTGTTCACGTGTCTTAGTTGCTCAAGGAGGAGGTCCTTCTTGTTGCGGAAGATAGTGTTGGTCTGGTTGATCGCGTCGAGGAAGTGACGGGGAGTAACGTAGGGAGCAAGGCGCTGGCTCTTGATAGCAGAGGTGCAAAGGCGGTCAGCAGAGAAGTGCATGCTGACGAGGGCAGAGGAGAGGGCAGAGATTACAGAGTGGTTCGAGCTGATCTTCGAGGAAGAGTAATCGGCGAGATCAAGATCAGCGAGGAAGGAGGTGGAGACTTGAGTGAGTGCCTGTCTATCCCAGTTACCCATCCAATTGATAACACATCTGTTGAAGAGAGCGGGGGCGGTCGCGGAACGGGAGGAGAAGTCTGAGTTACTGGGGTTCATGGTGAACACGATATGGAGATTCTTTCTAACGAGGTAAGTGAAGTGCGCGTAAAGCTCAGCGTCTCTCGACACATCCACTCCCCAATCATCGGCCCTCGCCGCTTCCCTGCATTCCTGCAGTAAAGCCTGGAGTTGAGCTGCCTCGAAGAGTCCGGGGATTTCTCCGCTGGCGAGGAGGGAGTTCATGCGCTCCAGGAAAGAAGAGCTGATGGCATTACTCTCGTCGAAGATGAAACAGACCTTGGTGCCCTTGCATCCAGCGAGCATAAGGACGGTGCGGAGGTCGTTGTCGAAGTCAATGTGGGTGTAGTTGCGATGAACCTTCACTTCGAACACTGTCATGTTGTTTAGCCAAGCCACAAAGCGGGATAGAATGGTCTTTCCTGATCCAGCAGACCCGATAAGAAGGACGTGTCCCAGGGGCTGCTTGAGGACTCTGTCGATGCGCACAGTGTTGTGGACGACGGCATCGAAGACAACGAGGGGCACAGCTACCATCTCATCGTTGAACACACGCAGTCTCTGTTTCACGTACTCCTTGAGTTCTCCCAGCTCAACGCTGGCGTACTCATGGGACAACCAATTGGAGAAGAGGATGGGTCTGCGGAGGACCTTCTTTGTCTCTACTCCGGGGAAGTGGGTGCTCATGGCGGAGTTCACCGCCTGGTCGAGTCTCTTCCTCTCCTGCGAAGTCACCAGACGGTCCCTGAAGAGACGGAGTCCTTCATATGCAAGGAGACGCACGAGCACACCGAGGTCCTCCCTAGCAGCGCTCTCCTGCGAGCAGGTGAAAGCTTCGTAGAGGGCGCGGACCCACCTCGAAAGTTCTCTGGGGGAGTACACGTAGTGAGCCTGGAGATCTTCGGTGAAAGTCTTTCTGGCAAAGGTGAAAATCTCCAGCATCGCGTTCGTGACCGCATCCGAGTACCCTCTCAGGGGAGGAGCCAACTTAAGCAGGGCGCGAATGAAAGATGAGTAGATCGTGGAGAGGGAGGAGTTGGAGGGGAAGTCCACGTACAACAGAGAGGAAGCGGCAAGGAAACGAGGGGAAAGGGGAGTTCTCCCGGCATCAGAAGGAGGGTTGCACGCACCCACGAACTGGACTCTCTCCAAGCGAACGAACTGGTTCTCCTCGACAAGCCAGAAGCCTCCGGAAGACATGATAGAGCGGAGGAAGGAGATCACACGCTGAGTGCCGAAAGAGTCGGGGGAGGGAAGATTGATTTCATCGCAGAACACAACAAGCCACTCACCAGCGACACTTGGCTTCATTACGAGACCATGGGGAGTGGGCTCGAGGGAACAGTGCTGGAGAAGAACACGAAGGATAATGTCGGGGGAGGAGGAGGATGAGAAGTTCAACGTCACAAGACGGATATCAGGGAGCTTGGAAAGCACCGAAGCAATTGCCATCGACTTTCCAGATCCAGGAGGACCACAGAGGAGGAGAGGGCGGTGGGCAGCGACCCAGGCAGCCAAAATATCTGAATATCTGGCAGTGTCAACAGTCTCGATGACGGTGTTGGGGTCTCTGATCTGAGGAGGAGAGAGGTCGGCGACGGTGAGGAGGTTAGAGGTTGCAATCCAGTCTCCAGTCGAGGGAGAGGGCTCGGAGACAAGCAGAGCAGAGGCGGAGGAAGAAGGAAGGGGGACAGTAGTAAAAGAAGCGATGGCAGACGCGAGATCTTCCCTGTGCTCCTGCTGGAGACCAGCCCCTACAGACCATAAGACGGAGTAGACAGCGAGGCGCTGGAAGAAGGGCTGAGCAATCTCATCCTCCACGTCGTCGAGTCCTCTGCGGTCGTTCGTATCGATGATCTTACCCACTCCGAAGCGGAGGAGGGCGTTGAGGGACTCGAGGAGAGAGGGGGTAGGCATGTCCATGACGACGGGCATCGACTTGGCCTTGCGGATCACATTCACGAAGAAAGAGTTCACCACACCCACATCAGACACCAAAACCTCCTCTACATTCTCTCCCAGCGCTTTCTTTGCCTTCGCCTGTTTCACCTTCTCCTTGAGTTGCTTCCAGTTCTCCTTCTCCTTCTCTCTCTCCTGCTCTCCCAGTCCAATCGCAGCTGCCCCGGTACCGCTTCCTCTGAGAACGGCGAGGGCGATGGCTTCGTTTCCTCTGACCTTCTCAGCGACAGCCACGACTCTATCCACATACTCAGAGGCTCCGTCTCCCAGGAAGAGAGGGGCGAAGACCTTCAAGGCGGAGGAGAACACAGTCCACCACTTGGCAGCGGTTGCCGAGTCGATTCCAGAGGGTCCCAAGAGGGCGAGACGAGCGAAAGAGTAAGCGGACTGCTTGGAGAGGTCAGCTATGTCCTCGGAGAAGAGCACCATTCCACATCGAGAGGCAGTGGCGGGAGTTGCGTGGAGCAGGTGGTGCGTCTCTAGCACGAAGCGTAGGTTGTGAGGGATGGCGAGACGCTCTCCATTGGGGAGAGTGAGGAGTCTGTTGTCATCGAGAGCCGAGTTGAGGTTCTCAACCCACACGGGATCGACGTCTCCATCGAGCAAGAGCCAGTGGTCGGAGTCCTCTTCTCCGTGCTCGTTGTTGATGATCTTTCTCACTGCTGCCGTCAACACTCCGTCTGTCCACTCCAGAGTAGCCGAGTCCAATCTTCCGAACAACTCCTCCTTCATGACTGCCTTGGGGTCGATCAGCACAATGTTCACGTCCTTCTTGAACACTCTCTGCCTTGCACTGCGCAACACACGAAGCATAGTAGACTTCCCGGTTCCTGCAGCTCCGACAATGATAGATCCGAGGTTGGAGGTGATCACGTCGTTCAGCTGCAACAACTTGCTCACCCACTTGTCATCTACCGCCAAGAACTGCTCCCTAGCCACCAACACTGCCTCGAGCTCGACGTCATCTGCTTGTGCAGAGACAGCCTCAGCGCCGGGGAAGGTGGAACGGAGGAGAGAAAGGAAGAGGGGTGTGTCGGCGTGGATGAGTTTGGGAAGGACAGACATGCAAAGGGCACGCACCATGAGGTCCCTCTCAGACTCCAACACGTCTTTCTTCTTCTCCTTCTTCTCCTCCTTCAAAGCCTTGGTTTTCACGGCACCGGCACACCTAAGAACAGCCTTAAGCCCTCTGAGCCCGAAGTCGTAGTGGGTCTGCGAGGAGAGCTGGTCGTTCGAGAGAGAGAAGAGCGACACCACCTTGACAGCAAGGTCTTCAGCGCACTCGAAGCCAGCGGCGAGGAGGATGACCTCCGCGATTTGGATTGAGTTGGGCTTGGTCATGGCGATGGGACGGAAGAGACGGGTGAGGTTGTCTGGGAGTTTTGACCTTCCAGCGTAGCCGGGGTTCATCGTGATGAAGAGGGCCATGTTCTCCTGAAGGTTGACCTTGCGTCCCTCCAGGGTGACGGAGGAGGAGAGGTCTCTGAGCCCATTCTGAATCACGAGCACTTGCTGAGATACGGCCGACAGGATGTTTTCTTCGAGACGGTTGAACTCATCGAAACACCCCCAAGCACCGCACTCACACAGACCGACGAAGATACGACGCATCGCCTGGACGTCGAAGCTCTCGTCACAGTTGAATACGAGCACGAAGCGACCGAGGAGACTTCCAAGAGCCTTCACCGACTCCGTCTTTCCGGTTCCAGCAGGCCCGAAAGGGTTTCCTCCGAGGCGGAGGTGGAGGGCGTCGGAAAGCGTAAGGAAACAAGTTGTGGTGAGGGCGGTGTGCACAAGCTTCTCCGTGATTCCGAGGTACTCGAACCCATATTCCATCTTGTTCTCCGATATGGAAATCGTTACTCCCTTGTCATGGATGTAGGCACGAGGGACCACGGTCCACTCGAAGGCAGAGTTGGATGAGACAGCGGAGGAGAGGAGAGAGCGGATCACACTCCTCTGGAACACAGTCTCTGTCACCAACTGCTCCGCCTTGATGCCGGTGATTCCATCCCATTTCGACGCCCCAGAAGAGGAGGAGAGGTATCTCGTTGCCATGAACATTGCGAGCCTTCCCTCCGCAGCAGCGAGACACTGCGTAAGACCGAGGGAGGGGTCTTCGGAGGCGAGGGCAGCCTCGACTGCCGAAGTCCATTTCACCTGAGAAGCGAGGATTACTACCTGCAAAGGATACTTCTCTGCCCACTCCAGCAGCTCCAGTCCTCCATTCTCGATTGACGAAGCGGGGATGTAGGTCGTGGGCGAAGCGAGGGGAGAGGCGGGGGAGGTGGGCAGGTGGTTCTGCAACAGCTTCTCTGCAATCGCAGAGGGAACCTCTCCCTGAGTGGAGGAGGAAAGAGGGAAGGAGGACACAGCGGACTGGGTGAGAGCGAAGAGGGTGGCTGCGGTGGTGGTCTCAACCTGCTTGAGCCACTCATGAACTCCCTTGGATTGAGTGACGTCGATGGGAGAGGCAAACAACACCTCTTCTCCTTCCTTTGACCCTACTCCGGCAATCTTTGTAAGGGAGGAGGGGTCTGCGGTATTTGCATCTCCTCTCACTCCTGCCTCGTTCGCCAACACGAACTTGTTGATTCCTGCAAACATCTTTGCCACCCTCTTCTGCACCTTTGCAGGCTCCTTTGCGCTTCCAATAATCTGGACCAAGTCATCATCTCCCACGAAGTAGAAGCGGGGAAGCGAGCTCTCTGAGCCTCCAAGTACTCACCCAGTGCCTTCTGAACGAGGTTGAGGGTCTCTATGTCTCTGGAGAGGCGGTCGATAGCTCTATCGTCGTCTCTGACGTAACGGTCGAGCGCAGGACTCCTGTTCATCTCCCTCATTTGCGAAATGAATTCCCTCTCGAACGTAGAGAACTTGTTGTACTGCACTGCCAACTGGGACTGGATATCGGTAGAGTTCAAGAAAACTCCCTCCAACTGCAGCCACTTGCGCTGGAGGTCCACGAGGAGGTCCAGGAAGCGCTGGGCGCGGGAGAAACGGGCGATCCAGACCTTGGCCTCAGCCTCGAAGGAAGGGAAGTAGGGAGAGTGTGTCATTCCCTCCAAGTCGGAGACTACAGAGGACACCTCCTCCGCCAGCTTCGCTCCGTTCTTGACGATGAAGCAGCGGTCGTGATAGAGGAAGAGGGCAAGGCGGAGCTCGGTCCACTTGACGGAGACCTCGGCGAGGAACTCCTCCAGGGCATTCTCTCCTTGCGCCCTCTCCAGGATGGCTCTCACCTGCTTCAACACAGCGCGGTGATTGACCTTCCACACGTCTCTCAAAGTCAACTCCCCCCAAGTCATAGTCGAGGGGATGGGAGAAGGTGTCGCGGATCCCTCGGAGGCGATCGCACTAGGGGAAGTGTTACTTGCAGTAATGAGAAGAGTGAGGAGGGATTTGAGGTGTTGGGGCCTCAGGATAGAGGAAGACACGTCGGAGATGAGGGTATGAGCATTGATCCTGTTTTTCACAGCATCTTTGACCTTCGTCCAAGCATCGTACTCCCTGATGTTGGAGGGTAGGGCGTTAATCTTCTCAGCCATGTCGGCGAGGGTTCTCCTCGTCTCGATTGAGCTGCAGTCCTTAACTTTAACCTCTCCCAACTTGTGGATCTTCTCCCAGAACACCGCGATCACCTGCCATACCTCCTTCAGGGCTACGAGCTCCTCGTCAAGAGAAGTCAGCGAGGAAAGGAGGTCCTGGAGGGCGAGGGAATCGGCGAGGTTGAGTGAAGAGCGAGCGGAGGTAGCGGACTTTGCACGGGAAAGGAGAGCGGAGATGCGGGCAGAGAAAGAGGTGAGGAGAGCTGCGATTGAGCTTTGAGAAGACCCGGAGGAGGCTCCCGAGAGGTGGGAGAGTCCAGAGGCGTTCCACTCCTCAGAGAGGGCCTTGTGAGCAGTGGAAATGTCCTTTTCCTCCTCCTCGAGCTGCTTCTGGATTGCGGGGAGCTTCCCCTGAAGGAGTCTGGATCTCTTGACATAGAGCTGTTGAAGCACAAAAATCTCTGACTGAACTCTCTCGGCATAAACCCAGGAAGACGGCAGCTGAGGTGACTGTCTCTTCAACAAGTCTTCCAGTCTCTTGACTACGTCAGCCGTCGTTCTCCAGCTCTCCATCTTAGACCCCACGTCGTTGATGGTGGAGAGGGCCTCGATGATGTCTGCGATGAAGGTCACGTCGACTGCCTTCTGCTCTAATGCTCTGCGGTGATCAGTCACGACGGTCAACAGGGCTACAGACATCGCAGTAGCGTTCTTCACGACACGGGCAACAAGGTCAGTGTGGGTCGTGGAGTACTTGAGGGCAACTCTGTTCTGTACTCCAGCGACATCTATGTGGATGGGGCCGACCACCACCTTCCCTTCTCCCTCTACTGCGTCTGCACTCCTCCTCAGGTCCACCAGCAACCTCTCGCAGAGTCTAGCGTCATCCTTGATGGCGTTGGCGAGAGAGTCTGTGTCAATAAGCCACAGAGCCCTGAGACTAGTCCACTTGAGCGCAGCCTTGGACGAGAGGATGTACACATAACTCATTGCTTTCATGCAGTGGCGGAGGGCCCAGGAGGGGATCAACTCTTGAGCAGACTTGAACGTCTCGGGCTCAGCGGAGAGAGCGGAGGTGGAGATGGAAAGGGCGGAAGAGACCCCGGAAGAAGCGACTGTGGAGGCGGAGGCAGAGGCGGTGGAGTAAGTGGTGAGCTTACCAATGCTAGTACAGATTGAGAAGATCCTGTTGATGTCTTCCTGCAAGATCAGCATAGCAGAGGAAAGGGCTGGGCTGAGCTCGAATACGTTGTTTGCAGTTTCAACGCATAACTGGATAATGGGAGGAGCAATGTCTGCAACATCGATCTTCTCCTCTTCCGGAGTGAGGGGGATCACAAGGGACGAAAGGGGAAGAGAGGCGATGTCAGTCTGGTCTAGGTCGATGGGCACAAGGGGAGTCGAGAACATGCTGGAGGTCCTGCGTTGACTGTGAGAGGGGGATACGATCGATGCGAGGGAAGATGATGGGGCAAGGGGAGCGGTTGCGGATGAATCCTCTTGTGTGACAGAGTTGTAGGTGGAAATAATGGTGGTATTTCCCCACACCTTGAGAGCAGACGTGAGTCTAGAAGCGATGGCTTCACTGACTCTCTTATTGAGCCCAGAGATCCACTCCACCGAGTTGGAGTATTGCACGGGAAGCATGCTGTCGATCGCGTCGACCTTCGCTTGAATGTCAGAGACCTTCTGCGAGAGGATGGTGAGGGTGGGGGGTGAGTGCGAGATCGAAGACACGAGGTCGTCGATAGAGACAAGGAGAGACTGCATTTGGAGGACGTGCTCTTCCAGGTCAACTACCGCAGAAGAGATCTTGTCGACAAGGAGCCCGACCCCAGCACTCACCCACTTCACTCCCATGTTGTCGGCGAAGAGACGGAGGATCTGTTTCTGAGAGGACTGTGAGAGCAGCTCGAGGTCTCTGCGAGAAGAGATAACTGCACAGGTGCGACGGAAGACGAGGATGGTGTCACGGAGTCTCACAGCGGAAGGAAAACGCTCCCTCGCCTCCTTGGCAAGGATAACGACGTTGTAGGGGATATGTGACTCAAAACGAGCGAGGATCCTAATCTCTCTGAAGATAGTGGAGAGAGAAGGGTCAAAGTTCACATCGATGGTCCACTGGTCCTGAGGGGCGTTGGTATTAGAGTTAGAGGAGTTTGAGGAGGAGAAAGGCACGAGGACGAAGACCAGGTCGTCGTCGGAGAGGGGCTTAAGGGAAGAGACTGAGTCTACCCAGGAAGAGATCAGGGCTGAGGGGTTCAGCCTTACCCTTAACACCTCGATCTGCTTCTTCAGAGCTGCTCCATCCGAGTGCCTGTGCCACTCCCCTCCCAACACTACTCCCAGACGACGGGAGAGGTCATCGAGGTGTCTCTGAACCTGCTCACTCCACAACACGTGGGAGGAGATGGGAGGGATTCCAAGCGAAGCGCTCACGCGGAACGTATCCTCCGAGGGAGAGAGTGAACGGAAGCGGCGCTGGATGAGATCGAGCTCCGAACGAACCGATAGAAGGAGCTGGTCTCTGTATGAGAGGAAAACATGCGCGATGCGAGGACGGGAAAGGAGAGGGGCGAAACGAGCACAGACGCGGAAGAGCTTGGCAGCGTCAGAGCTAGCAACAACAAGTTCCCTGATCCTTTGCTCAAGGTCCTGCTCAGCTCTGTCAACCAAGTCGAGGATCTGCTTATCTCTCATGCGCTGTTCCTGCTCAACAGACAAGGAATAAGAAGTCATGACCTCCGTCTCAGAAGAAACGGTTAAGGCAACAGCGATACGTGAAAGGGCGGACTTTTTGACAAGAGGCTCAGAGGACAAGGTGTCGTCGATCACTCTCTTGAGGTACTCCAGGTCCCTCCTCCTTTCTACACCCAACACCACCCTCGCTCTCAACCCAGTGAGCTCGGTTACGGGGGCTTGGAGGGCCAGCTGGATCTGGGAGATTGCGACAGAGCCAAGGATCAGGGAGGAGGAGGTGGATGCCGAGGAGGAGGATTCGGCGACGGAGTAAGAGTCTGACCCTCTCTTCCTGATCAGGTCATGTACATCTCTCTGGAAGGCCTCGGAAAGTGAGGTCCACTTGCGGAATACCTCAAGAACCTCGTCAGCGACGGAAAAGAAGGAGACACCATCCATCGCGCACCACTGCATCTGCACCAAAACTCTCAGCAGCTGGGCAGCTACGTCACGCGAGAACGTGCGCACAAGCTCCACAGCTCTGAGTAGAGGGAAGGCAAGGCGGCGGATGAGGCGGAGGTGGGCAAAGACGGCGTCAATTCCCTTGGCGATGTCGGAGACCTCAGTGGCTGAGTAGACCATCTGAACCGGTAGGTCTCTGAGGAGATCCACCACTCCATGCACAGCATCTCCCTCAAAGCCCTGGTCACACAAACCCACGTCTCCCCTGAAGTTGGTGGTGGCCATGAATCTCTTGTTGGCGACGAGGACTTCGAAGGTGAGTCTGACGTGAGCGGAGGAGAGCTGGTCGTAGATCTTACGTAAAGCCCTCTCCTTTGCCAACCAAAACGAAGCCTCATCCAGAACGGATCCCTGGGTTACGTCATGTGAAAGGGACGTTACCGAACGAATTGTGCGTTTCCACCCGTTCAGCGTACTCTGGAGCTCGTTCAGCAGTGCGGGAGAGGGGCTAGGCAGGAGCTCGGGGGAGATATGAACATCGGGAGGGAGAGAGCGAAGGGCGTTGGAGATAGTGGGGTGGATGGGGAGAACCACCTCAGGCACAGACACTCCTGCTGTCGATCTCTGCAGCTCCACCGCCAACTCGTTCAGTTTTTTCGTGATCCCGAGGACAGGAGCGAGGGACATCGACTTGATCGAGGAGTTCGAGAAGGAGGAGGAGTCGGAGGAGGAAGTTTCAGCTGCGGTGTTTACGATCGCCTGGGAGTAGGGGATGAAGCAGTGACGCACGTACTGTAGAAGGGTGTCGAGGGGAGCTCCATCGTTCATCTGCACGGTCTGGAGCTGACGACACAGAGGGACGCTTACTGACAACTGGGGAACTGACTTGATGAACGCGACTGACAATACACTTGTGTTCGCGTCCACCCCAGACAAACTCTTACGCACAGTTAACTCAACCAAGTATTCCAGCTTGGAAGAAGGGATCTGTCCGCCTTCGGGTGATTCGTACTCCACCGCTGATCCTTCCTCTCCACTGACCTGGGAGGAGGGGTGGGAGAGTTGGTGTACAAGCAGAGTAGTAGACAAGTTGTCTGAACAAAAAGAAGACAGAGCTTCCTTATTGATGGGGTCCTCCAGAGTAGAAGACAACACCTCAGAATCTCCGCCTAACAGTGCGGGGACGACAGAAACCAAGTACTTGGCGAGCGATGCGCGAACCAAATCCAAGGATGCTGCGTTGTCCACATCATCTAATATCACATTCACAGACATTAACACACAATATGAGATCGACACAACACACATATCCATTAAAAACATTTACAGACAGTTTTTAATATACCTCAAACTTAAAATATAATTATTCTACTATAGGAAATTCATTGGCTCTTTCATTTTACCTATGACAGCACTCTGTGCTACCGGAGACGCGGACATTAATGGTAAACCTACTCCGAAGAGATAAACAGAAGAAGCATACGCAACAGAATAGTAAAATATTCGAGTTAGCACATTCTACACATATCTATTCTGCTAACACTGGACCACATATCACACACAGTCGAACTACCAATTTTGAAAAACAAAAAGGATCACAGTAGACAAATATAACATTTTATCAGTGAATAAAACCTAATAAATTAATTTAATCAGACGCAAAAGAGATGAGGGGAATCATGTTTTACGCTGACAACTTATAACGCACATTGTTCTCATGCTATATGAAACAATATTTCTGATATGAGATTGTTCACGCACGCTTCGCAAAAGGTAGCTCAGCCAAAAAAAAAAGATTTTTTGTGATCCAAATGTATTCACAGCACACAAAACAGTTTTGCATATAAACGTGAAGTATACACATTCGTATAACAACGTTTTCTTATATGATTTTTTATGCATGTATTTCCGAATACCAAACATGGACCTCCAAAAATCTATGCTAGCATATATACATCAGCCTCATTTGGTTTATTGAGTGCCAAAACAATATTGAAACATTCACAAATAACTAGAACACAAATAAGATATAAGATACAACTAGAAACAGAGCGCATGCAACATTACGCACATGCATTAAACACAGTTTGTAACTATGCCATGCGGGAAACGCATACAATGGAATAATAAATAGTAAATAATAAATATTAGAGAGCTACAGTACCACTTCACTCAGACTTGACTGCTGTGTTCTTTCTGTAGACCTCAGCAACATCCTTAGGAATGTACACCCCATCGACCAACTCATACTCAGCCTTCTTGTAAGCTTCAATATCACACCTATCGGTCGGGACGAATACAGAAGGGGGAGTACGAGTTCCTTTGAAGAGATTGATTCCGAGAAGAGGCTGCATGTAAGACCAGTCGAAGTACTCGAAGCGGTTCAATTTGATGCAGTCAACAGCGTACTCCTCAACATGCCCGTTTTCAACAACAAAACAAGAACCCAGATCTTCGTTGTTATCGGTAGCCTTGAGCTTGGGGTCGTAGTAAAAGAGAGGAAGGTGACTGGAGAACGGAACGAACAAAGAAAGGTGAAAGACACAGGAATACGAAACAAACCAACAGAGTTCATTCAAATCAAAACACACGTGTGAATACAATGGTGAGCACACAAACATATCCATGACACGTTAGATATACCACAAGGTAAGCGCGAACATATGATACACGTCATGTGGAAAATGCACAATCCAAAGAATAGAACAGCCTACGAAATAAAAATTGTGCGTACATACCTCTCATACTTGATAGTATCATTCAATGACACAGAGGAGGGTAGCCCACAGAATCTGGATGCATGGATCTTGAGGGTTTTGAGTCTTCCAAACATAGAGTATCTCTGAATCAACACATCCTTCGAGCTCTCGTTGTACAACACCTTCGATCGAAATAACCAAACACACGTACAAAAAGCATACATACCAACACGAAAAAACGTTAAAATCAAAGATATACAATATACACATCCACTCACAGTTTCCGTTTCGTAAAGATACACTTATACGCAGGCATGTTTATACTGCTGCTTCCTTTGCTGCGCAGCTCACCCCCTTACGTTTCCCCTTCTTCTTGACCATTTACGAAGTCCCATTTTCTATCATCTATACACTTTTCATTATAATTTCGCAGGTAATCTATGTTATACCTTGACAATAGTAGTACTAATGTGACTCCTAGCCATAATCCACGAAACAATGGTGACGACAGGAATGAGAAAACTCATTATCGCACCATACTTTATCTCAAACGCCAAGTAGACATACTCCATAGTGGAAAACAGAAGTGTCTATCAATGTATTATCAGAACCACACATATGCACAGTCAAGATTAATCACATAGATCAATCAACGCAAGGAGTGTAATATTACGATGAAGCATGCAGGAACTGCAGAAATACATAGAACCGTAGAGCATTGAGAAACGAGAACATGTATTGGTGATATTCGAAAAAAAGACAGCAATATCGCAAATGCACTGCGCACTAAGTGTACACATACCGTGAAATATGTGAATGCAATGTAGAGCTTGAGTTGAGAGCAATTTAATTTCTGATAGATAGTAATGTTCCCATTCTTGTCTTCCGTCGTACGAATAGGAGGATACCCTGTCATATTCTGCCGAATAAAGTCCTCACTATACACTTCTTCACCAGGGAGTACTTCATTGTTACTATCAATTGATTTCTCTTCTTCTTTCAAAGAAAAAGGCATCGGCCTACGGTTGTGCACAGCTCGTATGCTAGGTACATTTAACACTTTGGAGGAAACCACAAATGCGGGCGTTACCAATCCACCTCGAACACTAGAAGATACCACCCGAAAAGAGGAATTTGCAAGACGGGAAAACATGTTTTCGGTTGACGCCTTGTAAATGAGTTTTCCCTACAAATGACACTATTGTAAATTCTTGCCGATTTCTCCCTTTTTGTTAGTGGAAATATGACAGACCAAAAGAAAATCGAGGAGTGTGTTGAGGGACATCAATTGAGCTTCCATCTGACCGTTCTGTATTCGAATGTCTACTGCTTCTTCGTTCAAACAAGCAGAGAAAACTGCGGTTTCTAAGTTTTCTTCAATTTTTAACACCCTTACGGATTTCCCCCTTGTCTCCAGGGCATCGTATGTGAACAAGCAGCAATCTACTGGACAAGGTACACACAATTTCAACGAAAACACGTGGTCAATTCTTAATGCATGATTTTAGAGGAAAACACGCTTGCTTATTATTAAATGCGCTTTTCTCCTACCCACTTTTCCAAGCTTATTTTCCCACAAACAACTGGCATCGAAAGCAAATCAAACACATGCGCTTTTCTTCTTACGCAAGCTAATAACATCCTGCAGATAGTGTACCCCCCAAAAAGAGCTCAATTAACACACATTTGCATTGTTTTCACAATCTTTCGTGATACAGATTCTACGGTTGTATCTGTACAATACGTCCAGAGATCTCTCCAAAAACGCTTACAGAAAGTGGTCTTCTTTGCATTGGTCTGCTGCTTCTTCTTCTCCCTCTTTCAAGTCCATTGGCTTTCCTTTCGATTCTTCCAGCTATGATGCATGCGTTCCCTCACCCGACGGAAAGCTGCTTGCTTGCGTGAAGTCCACGGAGAAGACAGGTGGAGAAGGTCGCAGCTGGTGGATTGAGATTATCTCCGAGGAGGAACAAAGGATCGTAAAGAGCGTAAATCTGGACAAAGTCCACGGCCGTATCTACACCCAGACCCCCTTCGGCACATTAGTGTGGAACGATAACACGATTGCGTATGTGGCCGAAGAGAACGCACCCAAGAGCAGCGGACTGTTCGACGACGTGAACGTGTTTGACCCCAAGAAGGGCCCCGATTACTTCGGGGAGGGAAGGCGGGGGATGACGACAAGGCAGACCCTCGTGGAAGGGGATCTGACTATGTCGAGAACTATGGAGAGCTGTACGAGACTGCGGTAAATCCTCGTCTGTACCTATTTTCTGTTGATGTGGGGGCGTCGATCCTTGCTCCTGGACAGATTGATGCATCTCTTATCGCCCCTGGACAGCCTCAGTGGTACAACCACGACTCCCTCTCCTCAGAGTCAGACACCGATGGTGATGGAGAGGGCGAAACGGAGAAACCGTCTGTCCGCGGCCTCAGAGGACTTGTGTTCGTGGGGTATATGGTGGACCCTAGGAGACTGGGTGCTGTTTATTACAATACACGCAGGTCTAACCTCTTTTTCCTCCCCGTCCCCTCGCGCACGCAGCTCGTCCACCTCATCCTTAAGCAGAGAAAGGAGGCAAAGGCCCTCGCGGAGGAGAAGGACAAGGAGAAAGGAAAGGAGAAGGGGAAGGAGGCGGGCGCTGAGAAGGAGGGGAAGGGAAAAGGGGACAAGAAGGCGAATGTGCTGACAGCGGTTGTGACACTAGGAGACCTTGCAGTTGACATGCCCAGGGTGAGGAAGGGGGTGTTGGCATACCTCTCTGTCTTTGGAGGAGGGGCATCACACGATGCTTCGAACACAACTCCTTCCCTCGCTCTGTCTTCTCTCCCCTCGCTTGCTTCCTCTTCCTCCGCCCCCACTTCCTCTCCCTCTATCGATGAGAACACCCTTTCCTCAGAGAAGGACTGGGCCCACATCTGCAACAAACATGAGACAGCACACCCCCACATGTCTGGGCTTTCCCTGCACCGCATTGACCTGGGGAAGGCAGTCTCCCTCGCTCTTTCTGATGGACGCATCTCCCCCTTCTCAGTCGACGAAGAGGAGAAGGCCGAGAAGAAGGCGGAGATTGGTGTTGCAGAGGGAGAGAAGGGAGTTGCGGATGAAGAGGACGACTCGTGGTGGTTTGGGTCAGGAAGAAGAGCAGTAGCAAGTGATGATGTGGATGAAGGAGCTGTCTCGCTCCCTGACCATACGGCTGGGTCCTGGAACAAGGCTTTCCTCCACCGCTTGCCCTCCCTGTTGCCCTCTGTCCCATCTTCCTACTCATACGCCCCACCCACCTCCGTTCCCTCCTCCTGGACTCAATGGCTTTTCGGAGAGGACTCCAAAGACCTCCTCCACGTGACCTACAAGATCTCCTCCCTCTCTCCTACTGGTAACGCCTCTTCCCCTTCTTCTTCCGCCTCTTCTTCGTTTGTCTTCCCCGGCCTCTATCTCCACGGAGACGTGGGATTGTCCTCATTCTTCCTCTCCGACGATGTTGTCGCACTCACCACAACGATTGGATCCGTCGACTCCATTGTTCTCTTCCGCCTCTCCGACCCCACTAACTCCCCTGTCTACAGGCTCCTGCCTCCTCCTTCTTTCTGTGAGCCTGTCTCTGACCCCGTTGTTTTCTCTTCTTCCTCACCCCTTGCCACTGGATCTTCTTTCTCGGTGATCAATGCCCCTCCCTCCCTCTCTATTGTTGACGTGTCTGACGGAAAGCTGCTGGTCTCGGTCTCTGCCCCCACCACTCCCTCTGCTCTTTTCGAGGCCGATCTATCTGCTTGGCTGTCTGAGCTCCCTGCTACCTCCACTTCGTCTCTTCTTTCTTCTACTGCTTCCTCCAACCCCTTCCCCCCTCTCACTTCTGTCGAGGCTGAGTGGACCGTGGTGACGGAATCTCCCTTTGTAAAGGCAATTGAGGGACTCGCCTCCCCTCTTCCTCTTCCTCCACCTTCTTCCCTTCTGATGACCTCATCGATCCCTCCCTGGCTGGTGTTCACGCGTCTTCCATCGCCTTAGCTGCTGCCGAGCTCAAGTCTGTGATCATCAAGATCCCCTATGACGAGCAGGGAAGCACCTTTGAGGCTATCGTTACGTATCTCCTAAAGATGCTCCCTCTGCATCTGCGTCCTCTGCCTCTGCTTCATCTGCCGCTGCCCCCTCCTCCACCCACCTCCTCGTCTAGTTCATTCTCTTCCTTCTCTGCTTCATCTGGCGTTGCACACATCCCTTCATCTCTGTTTTCTTCTCCTCAGCTTGCTCCTTCTTTTCGTCTGCTAGAGGAGTGGTGGTGTTCCCTCACGGAGGGCCCCACAGCTCCTTCTCCACTGCCTTCGACATCGGATCCCTCTTCTTCGCCCTCCAGGGACTCCACGTTGTTAAGATCAACTACAGAGGAAGCACAGGAATCGGTGAACATTCCCTTCGTGCTCTGCTTCACCAATGTGGATCTCTTGATGTGATTGACTGCATCCACGCCAAGAACGCCGCAATTTCTTTCTTGGAGAAGCACGCTTCCTACCCCTCCGAGCCCTCTCCCTCTTCATATTCTGCCCTCAGACCCTCTTCTGTTCCTGCTGCTGCACCTTTTGACCCTCACAATCCTCCTCTCTACGCGTATGGGGGGTCTCACGGAGGATTCCTTGTTTCGCAGCTCATCGGACAGTATCCCTCGCTCTTCGATGCTTGCGTTGCCCGCAACCCTGTTTTGTCCTTCAACTTCTCCGAAATGTCTTCTGACATCGCTGACTGGTAAGCCTCATCATCCTTTCAACCCCCTTTTACATCTTTTTCAGTGTTTCAACCTCTCGATTTCTTTTATTTTAGTTAGCTTCATGCATCTAAGCCTCCATTTCCTGATGCTTCATGTGCTTTCCATTCTCTTCTCCCAAACATGCTTTCATACGTTCAGTCTACTTGCTTTACTGTTTCTCCGCTTTTCTCCACCCCCGCTTCATTACACTTGTTTACTAACATTACTTATTCGTTCATCGACTGCTATTCTGTATTTGTTTCTTTCCATCGCCTAGGACGTTGGTTGAGGCGGGACTCAGCTACGACCCTCTCGGCCCCTTTGACTCCCGAGCAGTCCGACTTACTGCTGGATAAGTCCCTTCGACCCACCTCAGAAAGGTATCTACTCCTACTATGCTTATGGTCGGAACTGATGACAAAAGGGTTCACATGACTCAGTCATACTACTACTATCGCACTCTCCAGAGCAAGGGAGTGCCCAGTCGTCTTGTTATTTACAAGAACACACACCATGGACTCATGGACAAGCCCTGCACCTATGCTGATTCTGTTGTCAACTCCACCCTCTGGTTTGCCAAGTACGAGGCTTTCCATTCAGGAAAACAGCAGTAGATTACTAACCTGCCCTGCTGCATCTGATACCTTGTGAGCCACCTTTCCTACTTTTTATTTGTTTCTTTTTTTCCAGTTCGCCCTTTTTGCTATATGATCGCCTTTAAGATAACTAATAGACTGTTTATTTTCAGTAGATAATTTCATTCATTTAAATAAAACGCCCTTTTAAACATATTTAGACCGTAAATCAGCGTAGTTTAATTTCAAGTTTCGCATACATGTACTAGACAATATCTAGTAGACATATTAACATTCTTTTACTCCAGATAATACATGCTGCACCACTCATCGATATTGAGATATACACGCAACCCATTAAATACAGGTGTTTCCCCTAGGCGGCTTTACTTACATATGTTTTACACTACCGAAATACTTTGAACAAACTCATTGTTTTTTTCCAGATATTTAAAAAAACACTAGTGTAAAGCGTGTGTATAACGTGTTAGTTAAATACAATTAGGGAGTCGCATGTATTTTTCTCGGAGCGAAGAATATATATTAAGACACAAAAACAAACAATTGTACTTCAGTCAATATTAGGAAATATGGCTGTCCATATTGTGTGTAATTCATATTTCCTTTGGAAGGGTTGAGCAAAAGAGCATGGTGAGTCTCAGAATATGAAGAGGTTTGGCATGAAAAGGAAGATATCTTATATTTCAATTTTACTATACTATGAAACATACTACTATACAAAAACACACATTATAGTATAACATTTGATCTGACACAAAGTGTACTAAACGCAAAACAACTGCTGTTATCCCAAAAATATACACATTTATGAATAATATATCACATTTGGCAAATTATTCAAAATTCAAAATATATATCATCGTTTATTAGAAGATTGATATTATTCGGAAAAGTGCTGGCAGTCGGCATCTTCTATCCTCTTTATTGCTATATATCGTTCTCTACAAAAAATATCTTTAGGGAATTATTCTAGTGTGTTAATAACTCCATATAATTGTACTTTGCCTTTTTTTATAACGCATTTAGGTGGAACCATGATCCGTTCTTCAGGTAGGAAGTATCGAAGGGTGGAGTTACACTACAAAACGGCTGTTTTCTGCGTAAATCATAGCGTGAAACTTTATTCGCACCCAACTATATTGAAAACTCATACATATACTATAATATTCTTATATCTTACCGTGTACCTTATTCAAATTCAATATTATATAACATATTCGGCGTGAAAAAAATGAATATTCCCTGCTCGCTTCATTCCTGCACCAAACGACCTACTTTTCTCCTTCGTACTATATTCTCCAACCACTCGCTCAATTTACAGCGGGGCCTCCATCTGCTCAAGCGATCGCTGCTTCTCAGTTGAAGCAATTATCTAACACCTACAAGGCTGTCAACAGAAAGCCGTCTAATCAGTGCTACCGTCACTACATTAAGTTGGGTACTCTGAACTACACGGATTACTTGCGTGCTGTTGTTCTTCTTGAGGCAGTTTTGAATGAGAAGTTTGGAGCTACCGCTCACCTTCACCACGCTGGAGACAGTAAGATCCAGAAGGAGAAGAGGACTGTGTTGCGTTCCGTTTTCAAATACAAAAAGGCTCAGAAGCACTACATTCGCACTGAGCAGCAACACATGCTGTACATCTCCTACAATTTCCAGATCTCTGACGCTGAGATCAACGAATACGTCTACAACGAGATGAAGCGTGTTGTGGCCAGAGTTGGACCCTTTGTGGAGAGCATGGGATACGACGTTACTCGTGTCCCCTCCAAGAACCCTGAGGAGCAGGCTTCCGAGGACCTGAAGATGTTCCAGCGCTTCTTGTTGTTCGGTCAGCTCAGCGAGAACGATGCAAAGAACGTGCAGTCTAACGTTGAGTTGGGAGAGCTTGTCGACGCTGTGAGCTTGGAACTCGGACTGATCACCCCTGAGGAGATCGAAGAGGCGAAGAAGATTGCTGAGGAGGCTTGGGTTAAAGCGAGGGATGAGATTATGGTGGATGACGAGGGAGGCCTCACCCCTGAGGGATCCCTTGAGGAGTCTGTTGTAAGGTACGGAGAGAAGACTGGACAGGAGTACGCTAGCTCTTCTACCGACGGTCGTCTGAGGGAGAAGAATTCTATTTACGGACAGGGAGAGGAATTGAAGATCAAGGACAAGTTCAATCTCCACCCTGACATGGAGGCCATTGAACGTGATGAGGGTTATGCTACCAATAAAACATGGGCTGGATTCAGACTTGACAAGTTGGCAGCGCACGAGTAACCCCCGAGGATGAGGTGAAGGTCCTGAACCACGCGTACGATGAGAGTGACCCTGCCTACAACTACGACTACAACAGGGTCGACACTGATGCTGTTGCTGCTCTGGTGTTGAGAGGAGAGGGAGAGAGGAACCCCGTCCTCGACGACCTTCTCAAGAGACACAGCTCTGCTGCTGCCTTGAACAATGAGGCTGAGCTCATCAAGGACATTAGAAAGAGAAGCGGAGGAGACTTGGAGGAGAAGCGCGACGATGTGACTGACGCAACCGAGGCCTACGAGGTGGGAGTGGAGGGATTCGTTAAGATGAGAACCGACCTCATCAACACCCTCAAGAACCTTGAGACTACCCCCGTCTACACGATGTACGAAGCTGCCGAGTCTATTGCGAAGGAGCAGGTGTCTATTCCCCCTGGATTCGTCCCCAAGAGAGTCACCGACTTCGCCGACTACAACGAGCTCAAGGAGTACATGTTCAAGAACAGAGCCATCATCATCAAGTACAACGAACAGGAGGCCCTCAAGTACAAGTTCTACGTCGATGAACTCGCTTCCAAGCTCGTTGCTTCTCGTTTCATCCGGGACCTCGACAACGCTGACAAGATTGCTGAGCTCGTGATCAACGGACACGCCGGACTTATTTTCATGAAGAAGATGTACGACCACGGATTTAACGAGAAGGGAGAGCTCCTCCCTGG
The DNA here is from genome assembly GCA_035043665.1 of Drosophila quasianomalipes. Taxonomy (NCBI): domain Eukaryota; kingdom Metazoa; phylum Arthropoda; class Insecta; order Diptera; family Drosophilidae; genus Drosophila; species Drosophila quasianomalipes. The sequence continues at coordinate 34,846 of JAWNMU010000139.1, read as the reverse complement.
TTTCTCGGAGGTTGTTGTCGCCGAGCGTCCCTACGCTCTTGCCGCTACCCTCGGAACCAACATGTACGATGCTCCTCCTCATGAGCTTCACCAGAAGTCTCCTCTGTACGATGGAGAGAGGTACAGCGACATCCGCAACGGAGAAGAGGACATCATGACTCCCCAACACGTCTTGGACGCCATCGAGGCCCGCGACAAGGATGTTGCCGCTGCGGAGGCCTTGGCTGCCTTTAAGAGGAAGGAGTATGAGACTGCCGTTAAGCCCGACGTGGACTACGATATCTCGAGAGAGGATTACCCTGATTTCTACACTCAAGACAGCCCCAGAAGAGGAATCGACATCCGCCTCGCTGCCGGAAAGCTTGTCTACAATGACGAGTTGTCAGACCGCCTATCTGGATCCACTGACTTTGATTTGGCTTCTTATGACGTGACTGTGGAGAACCGTGTGAAGCAGAACGAGGTGGAGGAGTACGCCAACAGCCTCCGCTTGAAAAGCCCCCTTGCGAAGCCCAGCATGGCCGATTTGGAGCTGTACTGTGGAAGCCACTCGAAGCAAAGCATCGAGCTCGGAAGGTGTATGGTAAGGGGATGCAGGAACTACAGAGATGGAGGAGTCGTAATCGAGGACAAGGACCTCAACGCCCTCTCCCTTATCGACGGAGACCTCGTCGCCCCCCAGAACCCTCTCCTCGCCCAGAAGTCTTCCTTCCTTATGCGTGGAATGGACACGGCACAGCGTCTCCGCTTTGCTCGTGTGTTGGAGAAGGGAGCTGCTATCGAGAGCGCCATGTTCTCTGACCCTAACAGCGCTTGGGCCGTGTCGAACGAGGTGAACAGAGCTGTCAAGATGACTACTTTCCTCAAGAACCAGCTCGACTCTCTCAAGAACTCGGACCCCAGCAAAATCATTTCCGAGCTTACCTTCAAGGGAGCCTCGAAGGAGGAGATCGAGAACCAGTTGGAGATCGAGCTGGTCGTCAAGCCCCAGGTCGCGCAGAAGATCGAGCGTCACATCGCTGCCCTCGAGGAGGTTATCGATTCCCTTCCCTCCCCCTCTTCCGCTTTCTCCCGCGAGGACTTGGACAACACCGCTGCGAAGGTCGATGCTTCGAGAAAGAAGATCAACACCTACCTTTCTCTGCTGGAGGAGATCGCAGTTGCCGGACGCACCGTCTCCACTGAGACCAAGGAGGCCGTCAAAATCTGGAAGCAGAATCCTGCTGAGGCTACCCGCTCTGTCTCTGAGACTGGAAACTCTCTCGCCGTGAACCGCCTTGGACCCGTGGAGGAGAAGAAGCTTGTGGACGAACTGAAGTTGAAGGGAATTACTGTTCCCGAGACCGAAACCGAAGACAGGAAGTGGACCAGGAGGAACATGGAGTTCCTCATCAACAGGGACACTGACTATGACGGAGACATATCCCTGGAGGGTAAGGAGGTGACGAAGAGGAGAACCAAGGACGGAATTCTCAGAGACGTCGTTACCTTCCCTATCTACTCTTCTCCCGATGAGCAGTTTGTTGGTGTGGAGACGAATGCTCCTGAGTTCGAGGATGGAAACTCACTCGACGAGGCCCTTTCTAAGCAGAAGGCCAAGTATATCAAGGACTACGGAGTTGATGAGCTCGCCAAGACCTACTACCTCCAGAGAAAAGAGAGACTCAGTGAGGTTGCTGAGGCTCTGGAGAATAGAGACCGTCGTATGATCAAGGAGATCTACGTGGATCATACCGAGGGGCAGAAGGAGAAGTTCTCCCACGATAAGAGCAATGTTGCTTCCGCGCCTGCTGAATCCACCAATGACTTTTTCTATTTCAACGACAGAGTTTACTCCACTCTTGCTAAGAACGAGGTCCAAAAGAATGGAAACCACCCCGACGTGGAGAAAATCAAAAACACTCCTCTCACTTCGCAGGAGATCGAAGAGATCAAGAAGGCCGACCAGGATGTCCGCATTCTCCGCCTCCTCTCCGACAAGCTCTCAGAACCCCCTGTCGGAGCCTTTAAGGAGTTCAGCGTATTGGCTGAGAAGGATTCATTCGCGGACACCAACGATCCCTCTGTAGAGCATCTCAGAGCGGTCCTAGATGCTAGGAAGAAGGCGTTCTTTGATGAGGTTGGCCAGACTGCCCACCGTGTTGACTTTGAGAATTTCAGTACTTTGTTGTCGACTCCAGAGGACTCTGTGAAAACTAGAGTAAGCAATTACGAAATAGAAGAATACCCCGATTTGTCGGACACGAGCTTGGATGGACAGGACGAGAATGGCGCTAACGTTGAACCCGAGGGAGGACTTTTTGATAGCTATACCGATGCCTCGGAAATTGACAGCGAGGATATGTCCGATGCCGATTTGAACGAGCGTGATTCGGAGGGAAGCGAGGATTCTTCCTTGGATGACTTGGCTCCTCTTTCTGCCCCTCAGGCTCCTTTGACGAAGGACACTAAGGGATACAAGCAAAAGGCTCCTTTCGTTAAGAAGAATGCCTCTGCCGAGGGAGCTGTCTCCGACGCTTCCAAGAAGGAAACACCCCCTCTGCTGCTGAGAGGTTCATTGCGGAGAGAAAGAGGAGACTCTCTAAGCCCTCTGACGATATCTTCATGTCAGGAGAAGACTCTGAGCAGAAGAAGTAAAAACACCTGAGACTTAACGCTCTTTCCTTTTCCTTCTGCTGCTTCTCCCCTTCTGCTCTGCTTCTCTTTCCTCCTGCCCTTCCATCGTTTTCTTATTTATTCTTTACCCACTACCCCTTCCTTCTTCACTTGCATTTTCTCCTGTGCCTTGTTTCCTTCCTACTCAGCTGCCTTTTCTTTCCATCCTTCTCTTCTCTCGCTGGCTCACTTGCTTCGTTAGCACCTTCAATCTCCCTCCTCCCTCCTCCCTCCTCCTTTCTTCCCCCTTCTTCAGCTCTTCTCCCATTGGATATTTATTTCTTGTTCCGCTTGCGTTGTGTCTTTTGCTTATTGGCTTGTTTTCTCTCGTGACCAGCCCTCGTTTCTGGCTGTAGTGGTCTCCCTATGTCGCATCTGCGCTGTTCTTGTGTGTGCGCATTATGCAAGGTAGCTCTCCAGGTTCCTTGCTCTTCTACCTCTTTCTAGTTTTAGTTATTTTGTCAACCACGATTTTTTTGTTTCTGTTGCTCTTCTGTTTTCTTTTCACTTCTCTATCCCGAACCCCGTCTTGACTTTTGAAGACACAGGATACTGCTTTTTTCTATTGTCGAACTGGCCTCGCTCTATTTATACTCGTGCACTCACGCCCTCCTTCGTACAACAGAATAGACCTTTTATCATTTACATTATTATTTATACTATGGCTATTTAAACAAAACAAAATTGACAATTAAGTACTTTCGTTTATCAAAAAATAAAAGAAATATTCTACATTTACATACTTTTTATTTTTGAATACTGATAGTTCGGAAGCGCATGCGTGTTTCATGTTACATGTGCACGTGACGTCGTTAGAGGCTGTTTATTTCATTTGCCAATAAACTTCCAGTCAAAAAAAAAATGAAGTCTCTTTCGTAATTTATCTTTACGTTGAAATTACGACCGTGCGAGCATCCGTTATTCGAGCTGGCTTTTTTTTTTTTCACCCTTTTCAGTTTATCCATTTTTGTGTGCTTCATATATAGCAGAACCCATTTTTGTGGTCAAATGTGTGTCTATGCGTCTATGACCCTTTGACTCGGTTCCATTCTCTCTCTTCACACTGCGTTCTATACTGTCATGTGTAGATAGATTCCCACAATTACTTACTTCGGATTGTTTATTTTGAAAGGACAACCGGATTGCCGGAAATACAATACGGAGTGCGAGGGAAAGATACGGTAAGGGCATCATCAGAAAGATAGAAATAACGTTTTCTCTGGTCTTGAGTTCGCATTACAGTTCAATCCACCTTTTCCAATACAGCAACAAAGCGATGATTTCCGTATGCATCAAGGAAGGTCTGGGGAAGAAGGTGGGGGGGCAGTACGTCAGCGGCGAAGGAGCGGACTCTCTCCGATTGAGCCTCACTCCCTGTCTCCAACACGATCCTCGGTACGAGTGCTTTCGCTCCCTCTTTCATCGCCTTTCCTTTGAGTTGATTTTCCACCTCTCCGCTGCCATTTCTCTCGTGCTGTCTCTGATCTCCCCTTCCCGCCTCTCTCTGCACTTGAAGGCGTGCCCCTGCTCCACCCGCAACCTTCCTCAACACCTTAGGAGCGTTGACTAGGATGTGTTCGTAGAACTGCATAGCCCCAGCTCCCTGCAGAAGGGGGTCTGCATGGGAAGGGACGGTTGAGGCGACGGAGGGTGATGCAGAGGCAGATACAGACGGCGGCGGAGGGATGAGGGCGTAGGGATTTTCCCACTGCTTTACCGAGGGGTCAAGCGATGCCCACTCCGCCCACTCCACATAAGGTGGGTTACTCAAAATTACATCAACTGCACCCCCATAAGAGTAAGGGTTATACACTCCTTCACTTACATCTCCCGCGCCTCGAAACCCACTTGGAAACGAAGGAAATGATGAGGAGTAAGAGGAAAATGAAGAGTAAGAGAGGGAGGGGGAGGAGGGGAAGGAAGAGGAGGAAGAGGAGGAAGACTCTTGTGTTAATCTTCCGATGTTTGCTAGCTCACCCTCGTACGCATACCCCCCTTCCAACACATTTCCCCTCCTATTCGAGTAGTTTCCTACCCCAAGGGCTTCCGCATTCTCCTTCGATAAGACGATCGCGTTCTCATCCAAGTCCACTCCCACGACTTTGCAACCCTTCCCTAATCTTTGGGCAACAGAGATCCCAATATTTCCTGAACCCGTGCACAGATCGAGCAACACAGGATCACATACATCCTCAGATAGAAGTTGATATACGTTTTTGTTGTACGGACTATCCGATATGGCATCTAACCATGCAAAATTGTAGGGGATAGGAGAATCTTTTCCTTCGAATAACAACACACTCCTATCGTCGTTTGAACTATTCAATGCACGCACATACGATAGAAACCACGAGACTATGTGCTCTGTCTCGGGCCTAGGAATCAATACAGGTGGTTTTACTGAAAACTTCAAACCCATGAATTTCACATCGCCTAATATATACTGTAACGCAATTGAAGACAAGTAAGGTCTTAACAAAAAGTGAGCTAGAATAGTCCAAATATTGTTCAATCAACTTGAAACAAACTATAAAATAGAATGCAATAAAAATACCTGTAGTGGTTTGTGGTTATCCACTCTATCTGAAATGCTGTTCTGGAACTTGATCAATTCGTCTTGATTTAAAAGTTCGCTGAGCTCTGCATCTCTGCCATACTTCCGAAGATCTTCTTCCAGTTTACCTGTCACGCCTTCCAAGATCCACATACATTCCCTCTTTGGACATTCGGAAACTAGAGCCAACCTTTTTACTATATCGGAGACCTTCATTTGTTGTAGCTAGCTAGCTCTTTTTTATCACCCTCTTCTAAGTTTTCTTTTTCTTACACATGCCACCACAAGCCAAACAGAAAAAAAGAGAGGAAAAATGACTGCTCTGTTTCATCCCTCTCAGAACAGAATTTTTAAGTGCTGTTGTGACCGCAAAACACCCTTTTTTTCTTGCTACTGTAACCATATCACATGCATAAAACACGAATCACTAGAAAAAGGATATTGTTTCCTACAGCTAATACATGTTTTTATCTTTTAAATTAACAGATATTACAGGTTTTTAAGTTGAATAGTACTGCGTACGTCTCTCCGTTGACAGCCTAGGCTACCGGAGAAAAACAAGTTTGTGTACAATTAAGCACCGAGCTGGTTTTATCGTACCTTTACGCGAAGTATCTATTGCATATAAACTTTACTTTAAGTTATTTCTCGTCTGCGTAGGGGAATGTCAGGGGATAAAGACAGTTTAGTAGATGCGCCGAGGCAACCCCGATCAGTATTTGGAAATGGAAAAGCAGTAGAAAATTCAGCACGTGTACAGGCTACACTAAGACCAAAACGGTCAAACATCGGATTTCTTCATTCTCTGTATATGGTGTCAGAACAAACGAAACTCCAGAATCGTCAGAGAATGATGATGCCTATGGTAAATCACGATTCGAATCCAAAAAGGTCAAAAATGGCAAAGCTTCACGACGTGAGGAATGAACCACCTTTACTGGATAAACCTATTCAGATCCAGGTTGGAAGGTATGTACATTGTACACATGCATAACTTGAATTCATAACTATGCATTTGCAATGCTCTATCACGCACTCTCTTTGTTTATATCAATGTACACATACAATTCGTTCTTGATTCTTTTTTTTTACTGATCATTTTTCACTTGCTACGTTACATCATTAATGTTACATTCCTATTTCACAAACTTTTACTCCGATGAAACACTCATTTGTGTATTACGTTTACTTGCATACACATTTCCACCTTTTATTGACTTACCGCATGCTTTCCTTCCATTAAATGTCTGTTCGACTCAGCTGCTACTGTCCAATGCCAGGGAAAAAGAACGTGAACGGAGAAGACCGTCATTTTGTGTTGTCGTGTACTCCCCTAGAGTATAGCTACAACATGGATCTCCCTTCCCTTCCCCTCTCTTCTCCCAGTGCATCTGCGATCCAGTCTGCTGCGCCGAGTAGGGGTCACTCGCAACGGAATAGCATCGATAGGACGGAGGTGGAGGAGAAGGCAGAGGAAAGGACAGGAAGATCGTCGGGAGAGAAGGAAAGAGAAAGAGGTAGAGAGAGGGACACCGACAGAAACAGAGGAAAAGGGAAGGAACACGAACAAGAAAAGAAAAAGGAAAAAGAAAAGTTTTAGAAGAAGATCGGGGAAGATATTCGAAAAATGAAGAGGAAAAAGGTGTTGTAGAGAAGGGGGAAAAAGGTAACAAGAATGATAGAGAGGAGTGGGAGAGAGAAAGAAATGAAGGAAAAGAAAAAGGGGTTGGGAGAGGGAATGGAAAGTATGGTGAGAAAATGGGTATGAATCTAAGTGCTGGAGGAAAGGGAAGGGATGAATCGATGGAGAATGAGAGGTTAAAGAGGGGGAGGATGAAGGAAGAGAGAGAAAGGAAAGGAGGGAGGGAGATGAGGCAAGGGAGGGGAAGGATGGAAGGGCGGAACAAGACACAGAAACAGGGGAGCGGGGCAGAGAGAGCACGAAAGGGAGGGATTTGGAAAAGAGGCATGGGAGAGAAGACGCGGGGAGGATGGAGGAGAAGAACGTTGCAGGAAAACAAGAGAAAGAAGCCGAGAAAGAAGATGGAAAAGAGGGTAGGGAGAGGAGGAAGAGGGCGCAATCTCCTGCTACCTCTTCTTACCCCGTCAACTCCTCCTCTTCCTTGTCATCTTCCTCATCCGCCCTATCCTCATCACCTTCCTCTTCCTCTTTCTCTTCCTCTTCCTCCTCCTCCTCTTCTTCCTCCTCCTCTTCCTTCTCTTCGTCCTCTTCCTCTGTTTCCCGGAGCGTGTTCGCCGTGAATGCGAGTGGGGAAGTGGGAGAGAGGGACCGCCATGTGGTCGTAGGAGTGGGCGACGGAGTGGGGGGTGGTCCCACTTGGGCGTTGACCCTTCCTCCTACTCGCAGTCGCTCATGAACGCTTGTCTTGATGCCTCATACATGCACTTGCGCTCCTTCGCTCACACTTACCATGTACAACACTACAAGAGACACCACCTCCTCTTCTTCCACTCCGCTTCCGCCACCCCCTTATCTTCCTACCTTCCCACCCCCCTCTCTTCCTACGCTAATACGCCTCACTCTCTCACACCATCTGCTTCATCTTCCTCTCTCTACTCACATCCCTTCGCTTCGCAATCTAACATTCCTTCGTCTTCTGCATCCTCCTCCCTTTCTTCGTCCCTATCTCTTTGCCCCTCCTCACCCTCTCTCCCTCTTTACCTCCCTCCCCAGTCGCCCTTTCTCTGCCCTTCCCCCCTTCTCTCACCCTCTCCCTCTCATTCCCCCTCTTCTTCGTCAAAGAATTCCTCCTTCTCTTCCTCTCCTCTCTCCCCGTCCTCCTCTCCTCGCCTCTCTCACTCCGACCCCCCTTCTTTCAACCCTACTATTGCCTCCTCTTCCCCTTCCCCTCTCCATTCCTCTTCACCTTCCTTACCTCCCCCGCCTCCTCTCCTTCTCCCACCCCTCCCTCATCTCTCGACCTTTCTATCCCCCAACACTCTTCATCCGCTTTCACCCCTTCTCACTCCTCTTCTCTATCCCACACTCCTTCTTCATTGTCTTTATCTTCCTCCTCTTCAACTTCTTCTTGTTCCTCTTCTTGTTCCTCATCTTCTTCCTCTTCTTCTTCTTCGTCCTCCTTCTACCCCCTTCATTTCCCCCTCTTGCCCCCTCGCTTTCGCTTTCTCACCCTTCGCTTTCCATCTCTCACCCTCCGCAATGCCCAGTATGTTCGGCCTGTTCCATTTGCTCCTCCCTCATCTCATCTACATGTCCTTCCCCCTCCCCATCCTCCTCCACCCCCTCTTCCTCCACTCCTTCCTCCTCCACCCCATCTCGCTTTACATCTACCCCCCTAGTGCCTTAGCATCCACTTCTCACACCCCATCTGCCTCTTCTCCTAAACCTTGTTCTTCCCCCTACCCTTCATGTCCTTCCCCTCAATCTTCATCTTCATCTTCATCTTCATCTTCTTCGTCGACCTCCTTTTCTTCTTCCCCTTCTTCTTCCTCATTTTCTCAGTCATCAAATGTGCCCTCTTCTTCTCCCTCTTCCCTCCCTCCTTTTCCCTCCTATCCATACTGTTTCCCCCCTTCACCCTACTCCTTCGGTCCTTATTGCTACCCCCCTCCCCTTGGCTCCCTTTGTATATGGACTCCCCTCTCCCTTCCCCTTCTGCTCTCTCTCCTTCTGCTTTATCTCTCTCCACTAAGACCTCTTCCGCTCCTTCTCCCATCCCCTCTTCTACTGCTTTTTCTTCCTCCCCCTCATCCTCCCCTTCTCCCTTTTCCCCTACCCCTTCTTCTGATTCCAGAAGTCCTTCCCCATCTCTTCATTCCGCTGCCCTTCCCGTGCCCTCTTCCTCCTCTTCTTCATCCCTCTCATCTTCCTCTCTCTCTTCATCGGCTCCATCCTCCTCTCACTCTTCTTCAGCTTCTTCTTCCTCCCTCTCTTCACAGACCTTTGCCTCCTATTCCACATCGTCTATTGCACATAAGACAGATGGGGGAGAAAAGGGGTTGGATGGAAGGAGAGCAAGATGGGCAGAGAGGGAGGATGAGCTGGGAGAAGGGAGTAGGCCGATGGGAAACAAAGGAAAAGAAAAGAGGAGGTTGAAGAAGGGGGTAGGGATAGGGAGAGGGAAAAGGAAGAGAAGGAAGAGATGGAAGAGGAGAAAGATAACGGGAGCAAGGGGGAGGCTAAGCAAAATGAGAAGATAGAGACAGCAAAGTTAAGGAGACGGTACTTCTCCTCCATATCTGCATCTGCCTCTGCCCTCTCCTCTCCCCACTCCTCAGCTCCCACTCCTCTCCCCCTCTCCTCCACGTCAACCTCGATCTTACCTTCTCCCATATCTTCTCTCCCTCTTTCACCGATTTCTCCTCTCTCCCCCCTCTCCCCCGCTCCTCCGTCTCTCCCTCCGCCTCCTCACCCATTTCTTCGCGCATCCTCCAGTCTTCTACATCTTACAAACCACACACTCCCCCGTCGCTTCTTCCTCCACCTCTACTGCTTCATCCTCCTCTTCCTCTTCCTCTGCTCCATCTTCATCCTCTTCCTCTGCATCGTCTCTTCCTCCATTGTCCTTGGCTTTCCCCCTTCCCTTTCCCCTAGACCCCTTCCCTTCAAAAGAGGTCCCCACCACTCTTACCCCCGCCTCTTCCCCCATTTCCTATGCGATGAATGCGAGGAAGAGGAGGGGAGGAAGGGTGAGAACGTATGAGGAACGAGACGACGACGCATCAGCTGATAGCGAAGATAGTGATGATAGTGATGATGAAGAGGAAGAGAGCGACAGTGAAAAGGAAAGTGAGAGTGAGAAGGAGAGCGAGGGAGAAAGGGAGAGAGAGAGTGAGGAGGGGACGGAAGAGGAGACAATAGAACAAGGCAAGGATAAAACAGCCGAATATTGTGAGGAGGAAAGGGTTGGGAAAGAAGAGGCAGCAAGGGGCTATGCGAACGTGGAAAAGAAAAAGGAGGGGAAGCAGAAGGAGAGAAAGGGAGAGAGGAAGAACATGGGGAAACGAGCGGAGAAGAAATGGAAAAGAAGAAGAGTGAGGAAGTGGAAGACACGCAAAGAGAAACAGAGAGAAGATCGATGGGGATTGGGGGGCGGGAAAAAGGAGGAATAAAGGGAATGGAGGAGAGGTAACAACTGGAACACAGGAGAGAGATAATACTATAGAGGTAAGAAATAGTGAGAGGGGAAGTGAGGAGAAGATTACCGTAGAGGAAGAAGTGAAAGAGAGAGAGAAAGAGAAGGGTAGTCAAAAGGGAAAGGATATGGAGAGGGAGAGCGATAAGGAGAATTATAGAGGTAAGGAGAAGGGGAAGGAAAAGGAGAAGGACAAGGACAAAGACAAAGAGAAAGAGAGGGGAAGGATGAGAAGGTTTTCAGTGGAGGTAACAAAGGATGGAGAGGAGGCAGACGAAGAGGAGGAGGAAGAGGAGGAGGATGAAGAAGAAGAAGAAGACGGCGAGGAAGAAGATGAGGAGGAAGAGGAGGAGGAAGAAGAGGAAGAGGAAGAAGAGGAGGATGATGATGATGAAGATGCGCCTCCTGCTCTTTCTCTTCCTCTTCCTCATTTTGACTCTCTCTCGAACCCCCTTTCTTCTTCCCTTTCCCCCTCCCTCTCTTCCTCGCTGTCACCCTATTCCCTCCCCCTCTCCTCTCTCTCTTCTCCTCTTTCCTCTTCCTCCATCTCCTCCTCCGCATCCCCCTCGCTCCTTTCTTCTTCTATCGGTGTCTCATTCTCCCCATCTCTTTCCCCTCAGCCCTCGCTCCCCCTCCTCTTCCCTCACTTTCTCCTTCTCTTTCCCCGTCTCTTTCCCCGCTTTCATTCTCGGAACCCCCTTTCCCCCAGCGGATGAAGCGGAGGAAGTGCCCTCAGCCCAGCATCCCGTCTTTTCACCCGCCCTATGCCTACGCTATGACAGCTGCAGTGTTCCACACTCAATCCCAGATCATTCCCCGCAAACAAAAGCTGATGAGGACCCACTCCGCTAGTCCTCCCACTCAAGCCCCCAGACCGAGGCCAGCCCTCTCTGCTCTCTCCTCTATCCCTCCTATGCCACCCATGACTGCCATTCCTTCTTCACCCATACCCTCGACTGCTCTCATCCCTCACAGAACCTCCCTCTCCTCCCTTTCCTCTCTCTCTTCCCTCTCTTCTCTCTCTTCTCTCTCTTCCCTTTCCTCCCGGTCTTCTAGACCCAACCACCTTTCTTCTTCCTCCTCGTCCTCTGCCTCGTCATCAGCCTCCGTCTACTCTTCCTCCATCCCCAGCTCTTCCATGTCGTCTCCCCACTCCCTTTCCTCCTCCCTCTCTTCCTCCCTCTCCTCCCCCTTTTTGTCAGGAGAGTCGACTGTGTATCTGAGAGATGTTGAGAGGGGAAAAGGAGGAATCGACGCATTGGAGAAAGGGGAGGGAGTGGAGGGGAGAAGTATGGTACATTGGGCGGGTAAGGGGAGTTCCGAAAAGAGGTCATGGGAGGAAAGAGAAGGATACACCATGACGGGGTGGGAGGAGAATGAAAGGAAAAGAGATGGGGAGAGAAGGGGAGAAGATGCTTTTCTTATGGGGAATGAGAATCAGCGACAAAGGCTGGCGGAAGAAAGGAAATGGCGAGGAGTCGACTTGCAGAGTGGGGGGAAAGCAAAGGGAGGGATGAACAAGTGGGAGAGGGAAGGGGAGGGAGAAGTGTTTATATGGGGGCGAGGGAAGGAAAAGAGGACGAAAAGGGAGGTGAGAGGGTGAGCAGGAGGACGGTAATGTCCCAAAGGGTGAGGGAAAAGGGGAGGGAGGTAGAAGAGAGAGTTGGAAGCGAGAAGAGAAAGATAGAGGATTGGGGCTGTAGAGAGGGAGGATTTGAGACAGAGCGGTGGGGAGAGGGATGGGGGAGCGATGATAGAGGGGGAGAAGAGGGAAGAGGACGGGACAGAGATGGGCAGATGTGAAGCAAAAAGGGAACAAAATGGGGGAAGTTGAGAGAGAGAATGAGATGAATGGAGTGGAAAAGGGGATAGGGAAAGGAGGAGCGGCGAGAGAGGCATCGTGGGCAGAAAGGGCACGTGGAAGTGTAGGGGTGGTGGCAGAAGGACGGAGCAACAACAGAGGCGTGGCTGGCGTAGGAGTGTGTAGAGAAGGAGGTAAGGAAGGTGAGGGAGGGAGGGGAGAGGAGGGAGAGAAAGGAGGAAGGGATAGGATAGAGACAAGGAGCGAGAGAAGGGGGAGCGGCGTGTCTCTTGATTATGATTTAGAACGCAAAGGGATGTACTCGAAGGAGGTGGGAGAAGGAGAAGACTTGAGGCGAGGGGGAGTAGACCTGGTTGACATTACAGTTGATGGAGGTTGGCAGAGAAAGGGAGCAGGGGAACTGAGAGGGGAGAAAAGAGAAGGCAGCAAAATGGACGGAGGAGAGGAAAGAGAGGGAAGAGAGGGAAGAGGAGGCATTCTTTCATTGCGTGGCTTATGGGGTGTGGGTGCTTCCATAAGGACCCTCTCCCCCTACTCGTATCTTTCTCCCAATACTCACCCCCATGCGTCTTCTCTTTCATACCCTCACAACCCCTCTCACTCATCCCTATCGTCCCTTCCTTTCGGCCCTTACCAATCCAAACAACCCCTCTCTTTCTCCAACTCCTTCCCTTTTGCCCTCCCTTTTCCCCTCGCTCTCTCGAAAGACTCTACGCACCACTCTCTTTCCTCCTTCTCCTCTCTCTCCCTTCGCTCTCTTCCATGCTCTCTCCCTCCCTTCTCTTCGACTCCCCCGGAGTAGTTGTGGAGGAGATCGAGGACTCAGAGGAGGGAATGGAGGAGACAAAGGGGAGGAAAATGGGGACGGAAGGTCTGGGAAGGCAAGAAGAAGAGGGAAAGAAAAGGGAATAGTCCAAGCTAAGATAGTGGATGAAAGCAAAGCAGACAAATTGAGCTGTGGGGACGATATCTGGGGAAGAGGGGAAGGAATGGACGAGGGAAGGGATGCGATCCAAGACAAAGGGGAAAACAAGGCGAAGAAAGAAAAAAGGAGAGGAAAGAAAAAAGGAGAAGAAGGAGAAAAAGGACAAGAAAGAGAAGAAGGAGAAAAAGAGAAGAGGGAGGGGAAGGTGAGAAGAGCTTTGGGATTGACGAAGATGACTAAAGAGAAGGAGAAGGAGGACCCACTGCCCCTCTCCCTCTCTTCCTCTGCTTCCGCCTTCGCCTTCCCCTCTGCGCCACTCTTCCCTCCTCCTTTCTCTCCCCTCTTCTCTTCTCCTATCTCCTACTCCGTCACTTCCTCTAGACGAAATGCTCCTCTCTCTAACCCCTCTGCCCACTCACACTCCCTCTCCTCCCTCGCATCCTTACCTGAACCCCTCTCCTCCTCCCTCTCCTCCTCCGTCGCTCTCTCCTCTCCTTCGCAGTCATCTCCATCTCGCTCTTCTCCCCTCTACCTTCTCTACAACCCGATCATCTTCCCAATCCCCTCATCTTCTTTTTTCCAATCATCTTCCTCTTCCTCTTCATCGTCTTCTTCATCTTCGTCTTCCTCTACATCCTCGAACTACACTCCTCTATCTCCTCTTCTTCTTCCTCATCATCATCCTCCTTCTTTGTCCAACTCAAAACCCCTCCTCTCTATCTTCCAAGTCTTTTTCGTCCTCTCCTTCCTGCACTCCTTTTCTCCCTTCTCCTCCCACCCATTCTCGTCGAACCCCTTCGCTTCTCACCCATTCTGCTCGCACTCGATCTATCCCTTCTCTTCTCATCCCTTTCTCTCCCAATCGCACACATTCTCCTTATCTTCGTACCCCTCCAACACCTCGTCTTCATTTTCCCCCGATATCTTTTCCCCTTTGCTCATGATCAGCCCTTCTCCCGCCCCCTCTTTCCCCGCACCCCTCTCCCCCCATACTTCCCCCTCGGAGTACCGAATGAATGTTCCCCCATATTCGATGACCAGGAGGAGATCTTCTTTTTCCTCCCAAGTCCATGTCTCTCTTCATTCCCCTTCCTCTCCCTTTCCTCCCCACACCTTGTCTCATCTTCCTCTACCTCTGGCTCCGCCTCCTCTTCCTCTGCTTTCCCCTTCTCTCCTCGCCGAGATGCAGAGAGAGCATCGCAGATGAGAGAGGGTAGGGTAGGGGGAGAAGAGGAGAGGAGGAGTACGATGAACAAGCAGAAGTAAGAGAGAAGGCAAGAGAGACGGAAGAAACGGATAGGGAGCGAGGTAGAGGAAGAGAAATCAAACAATTAAGCGAAAGAGAGAAAGAAGAAGGCGGGAGGTGGAACTCCGGACCCTCACTCATTGCGCCCCACTTCCCTCTCTGATTCTCCTGGCTCTGTCTCTTCTTCCTCCTCTTCTTCCTTCCCCCTCCTCCTCCTCCACTTCCTCCTCATCTTCCCTTATGTCATCCAAACACAGACCCCCTTCTACCTCTCGTACCTCCCTTCCCGTGCTTCCTCCTCCTCATCATCTTCCTCCTCTTCATCGTCTTCCTCCGTTCCTCCTCTTCTGCTCCTCAGAGCTTCTCGTCCAGCAGTGCACAAGACCACCTGTTCCGCGTGAACCCATCCCCGTTGCTGATCCTGAAGGATGGATATGAGTGTGTCTCTCGCATAAAGCCCTCAATCCAGGGTTCGTCCACTGCGTGTGTGGTGGTGGTCGATAGGGCGACTGGGTGGCTCTCATGTGCTTCTGTCGGAGACTCAGGTTTCCTAATCTCCCGTCCGTCTGGCACTGACCTCGTGGGGTCCAAGAGAACCACCGCCACTAAGTCACAGCCCAAACAACACAGGTTCAACTGCCTTACCAGCTAGGGCCCAAGTCTAACGATAGGCCCTCTGACGCCCTCGCAGACGACGTGGAGCTCAGGAGAGGGGATGTGGTTGTGGTCGGATCTGACGGACTCTTCGATGATTTGTACGACCCCTTCGTCCACAACATCATCTCGCACATACTGAGAGACACTCCTGCACACTTACTCCCAGCCTCTTTGCTATGTCAGTCCCTCCGCCGTGCCAGTCAAACATCCCCTCTCCCAGCTCTCTTCCTTCCTCCGTCTCTCCTTCCTCTGCCTCCTCCTCTTCTAACTCTTCTCCCTCATCTTCCTCCCATCAGTCCACTCCTCTCCTCTCTTTCTACATCTACCTTTCCTTCTACCTCTGCCTCCTCCTTACTCTACCTCTTTCCCTCCTCTACCTCAGCTCCATCATCAAACTCCCCTCCCCTATCATCGTCTGTTGTATCCACAACCCTCCAGCCTACTTCCTCACATCTGTCCTCTCCCTCTGTCTCTTCCCCTTCTCTTTCATCTCGGACAGAAACAGAGCTAGAGAGAGTCAGAGGTAGACGTAGTGACAACAAAAGAAACGCAAATAAAAGCAGAGGCAGATGCAGAGGTAGAGGAAGAAACAAACCAGACGCGAAGACAGAAATAGACACAGAAACAGAGGCAGGGGTAGGAGCAAAGGTAGAAACAAGGACAGAAAGAGTGGGAAAAGTGGGGAATGAGACAAAGACAAAGGCAGATGTGGAGACAAGGGTAGGAGGAGCTGAGGAGGATGGAACGAATGAGTTGAGTGAGGTTTCACAGGATCAACCGTATAAAAAAGAGGAAGGTGAAGAGCATGGAGATCGAATGGGGGAGAGAAGGGGAAGGAGGGGAAATAACGGAAGGGAAGGGGAGGGGAACAGGAAGAGAGAGGAGACAAGAGCTCTTGCTTCTCTTCGTCTTCTCCATCTATTGAACCGACCTCTCCTCTCCTCATCATTCCTCTTCACACTCCTCACCCTCCTCTTCCCTAACTTGTCCTTCTTCCTCTCCCTCTATCGGCTCTTCACCCTCTTCTCCGTTCACCCCATCCCTTTACTTCCACCCTCTTCCTCCGTCCCCCTTTCGTATTCCCCCTCCTCCTCTGCATCTTCCTCCTATATTTTGTCTTCCTCTAGACCTCTCCACTCCTCGGGCTTCGTTAAATCCTCCTCATCCCCCTCTTCCCTCTCCTCCTCCGCCTCTTCCTCTCCCTCTGAGTCTGCCTCCCCGTCCCCATTTTCCTCCCCATCTCCTTCGTATCTGCAGTCCTCTCTCCTTTCTTCTCTATCCTCCCCTCGCTCTCTCTCGTCCCCCTCTCACTCTGACTATCCTAGTCTCACAACATCCTTAGACTCGTCTTTCCCCAACCTGCCTTCTTCCTCGTCCTCTTCCTCCTCCTCTGCTGCCCCTCCTCTTCTTCTTCCTCCTCATCTTCCTCTTCTTCCTCTTCTTCCTCCTCTTCCTCTTCCTCCTCCTCTTCCTCCTCCTCTTCATGTAGATCTATCTGTTCCTCATGTTTCTCTTCCTCACAGTCCATGCCAACCACAGTATCTGATTCAACCTCTCCCTCTTCTTCCCTTTCTCCCTCTGTGTCCTCCACACCTTCCGTGTCCCCTCCTCGCTTCCCCCTCTCCTCCCTCACCATCTTCCCCTCGTCCTCCTTTTCTGCTTCCTCTGATTCTAGTTCTCTTTTCCGCTCGTCAATTTCTCTTCCGGTCCGTAGTATAGGGAAGAAGAAGAGGGCGATAAGGCAATTGGAGAAGGAGGAAAGGGGAAAAGCAATGGAGGAGAAGGGTCACATGTCCCAGAGGGGAAGGATGAGGAGCAGAGAGGGGGACAACGACAGTAGTAATGACTGAGGGAAATGGTTTTTATTACGAGAAAGGAAGGAAAGATCGAAAGAGAGATGGAAGGGGAGGCATAGGGGGAAGTAGGGGTAGCGGGAGTGATGAAGAAAAGGAGAGAAAGCAAAAAGAGATGGCGATGAAGGAAAACCCGGAGAATGGTAGCAAAGCGAATGGGGAGTAAAAGGGGAAGGAAAGGCGAAGAAGGGTATGGAAAAGGGGAAGAAGAGAAGGAAGGATTAGAGAAAAGGAAGGGGGAGAGAGGAGAGAAGGAGAACAGACGCATCAGCGATACGGAGGAGAAAAAAGAAGAGGGGTATGAGGAGGCTGAGGAAGATGAAGCCAAGGAAAAAGAGGCGGAAGTAGAGGGAAAAGAGGAAATAGAGGGGAAAGAGGAAGTAGAGGAGGTAAGGGGAACTGAAGAAGACGGGGAAAGGAGCAAAGAAAATGAGGGGCAGATCAGTTCTCTCTCTCTCTGCCCTACGCCTCACCCTGATTCTTCCTCCCCATCATCTTTCCCTGCCCCTTCTTCCTCCCCCTTTCCCTCTTCTTCATCCACCCTTCCTCTTCTTCATCCCCCTTCCCTCTTCTTCATCCCCCTTCCCTCTTCTTCATCCACTCTTCCCTCTTTCGCCTCCTCGTCTTCCTCTTCTTATTCTCCCTCCTCCGAGATCAACAAACCCACTACTTCTTCCTCCCCATCATCTTTCTCTTCTTCGCCCTCTTCGTCATCCTCCATTTCCCCATCATCGTCATCTTCCTCGTCCGACACATACGTCTCGTATTCGAACGCATCCCCTTCGCTTGTTTCCCCTTCCCTCTCCTTCACCTCCCCCTCCTCCAACCCCTCTTCATCTTTTTCTTCTCCTTCCTCTTCCTCCTCTTCCTCCTCTTCCTCCTCTTCCTCTTCCTCCTCCTCCTCCTCCTCCTCCTCCTCCTCCTCCTCCTCCTCGTCCTCTTCCTCCTCTTCCTCATCTTCCTCATCTTCGTCATCTTCCTCATCTTCCCCTTCTTCTTCCTCCTCTTCCTCATCTTCCTCATCTTCCCCTTCTTCTTCCTCCTCATCCTCATCCTCTTCCTCCTCTTCTACCTCCTCCTCCTCCGCCTCGTCAAGCAATAGTAGTGGTACGTTTTCTCGAATGGAGGAGTTGCTGGAGACGAGTAAGTGGGGACATATAACTGAGTCAAAGAGGCCTCTGCTTAACGAAGAGCAATTCATCCATGCAACCATCACGAATCCTCCTCTCACTCCTCCTACTCTTCCTTCGTCAGACAGAAGCTATGCAAAGTCTCGCATTCTGCTCGAATGAAGCAAATGAAGAACGCGGAGGCAGAGGAAGAGAGGAAGAAACAATGTACGCTTGCCGATCGCATTGCGAAAGCTCTTACGATCAGAGCAGAGCAACTCTCCAGGGATGCGCAGTATCTCTCTCCCTTTGCGCTCATGTCCAGGTAAACCTGATAGACTCTTAGCTAGTCTCTGCTTTGCAAGAATAGTCAATTCGTATGGAACCAACGTTATGCCATATTTCAATATAAATGAATATCTCTAATCCGTATATGCAGCGATTCGTATGTCTTTCGAATCGGCAGTACTTTCCCCTCTGCTTTTAAACACGCCTATATGAAATATGAATTATGTATGATACTTGCAAGAAACTACCCACATTTACTACTCGTATTTTATTTGCATACGCAATCCTACTCCCTTGCACTTCGTTTTCTAACTCTCACGCTGCCTTGTGTGCATGACTCATATTACCCATTGCAGACATGACAAGAAGAAGAGAAATGCCCTGGGAGGGAAACAAGACGACATCACTGTAATAGTTATGATTATTTCCTAATTTTCGAGGGTTGACTGCAGGTCAGAGATCTTAGTTCCATTTACAAGTCTCCACAGAGAGTTGGATCTTCTCCATTTTATTACTTCATTGCATATCATTGTAGCTCTAATTTTGCTCGGCACAATTTATGCACACACTACAATAGATTGATCGTTGATAATGAATGTTTTGTCTTGTTTTTCATCTTGTTTTTAAATTTGACTTTTGATATAGAATCTTGTTTCTTTTCATGTGGTAATATATATGTATCTATCGCTCATGTTTATTGTGAATTTCCCAGTAGTTGTCACACATTTACATGCATGTAGTACGCTGATCTGTCTCGTTTTTTTTTTTTTTAATTGTATAATACTCACTGAATACTTGTAGACCGTAATAAACACTAAACGAATGCCAACTCTCCTATCCATAAAGGCTGTGATCTATTGAACAGACTAATTTCACTCCAATGCAAACCGACTAATTACAATAAAAATACCCCTAAGAATACAGTTACGCAATGCTGGATCAGGATAGCGAATAAATGCGAATAGAGACATCGGATTCAAAGATCTACCTACGCATTAACATGGGCGCATACTAGCTTCAGAAACGTTTTGTGTGTGCCTTAATCTTGTTTGTCGAGTGGCAGCGCATGCGAAGAAAGCCCTTGATGCTGAACGCTGAAACTTAATGTTTAATGGTTATGAAATACGTGATGCACCTCGTACATGCTTCTCTTTCACTGTGTGCTGCAAATACTTTTTTTTTAGGTGTTCTGACAAGCCGTGAATACTACTGCGTGCGCGGACATGAGTATGATATATGTATTTCACAAAGTGAAATTAACAGCAACCACTGGGCACAGTTCGAGAGATGCACGTGTTTAAATGCACCGCTGATAATTGTTTGTAGATTATTCATGGAAAAGTACAGTCTACTCATTCTAAGGACACTATAGATGACAGCAGAAGACTTGTACTACGAAACTAGTGTGCACAAAAGTGTAATCGTGCGTTGATTACGCAAAAGGAGTTCGCACGTGAACATAGAATTCCCCATCGAGAAGAATACGATCGTGTCGTTCAACCAGTTCTGCACTACAGATTGAGACGGTTTGGCGAACAAGATAGTTGACTTCATAAGGGATGCTCATGACTTTATTAAGAGCGTTGAGAAAGTAAGTGGGTATCACATACGAGTAGAGCTCGCAACCGTCAGTAAATTGACGCTGATGAGCTCACTTTCCTGGAGAGAAAGCCAACGTTGCTGAGGAGAAAATCGATCTGGAAACTACCTCTTCAAACTTTGTATTTCCGTGGGAGGGTTCCAACTAGAGATAGCCACTCTCGATGAGTGCATTGCGTGCAAAACAGACAACTTCCTCGTCCAGGCTTCCTTCTTGAAAGAGGCCCAGCACAACCGGGAGTGGATTGATGCGCAGGTAAGAAACAGTCACGCCACCACGCCCAAGAAGCACGTGCAAGACATATCTGATATCAGCGATTACGAGCTGATATTCCTTTACCCTTTAGTACCTTTCCACATATATGCGGACCGGAAAGAGGAGAGAGGAAAACAGGGAGGAAAGAAGCCTAAAGAGGTTAACTCTCCGAATCTCAAGCGAAACTAACTCTCATTTGGGTGCCCAGATGGATAGGTAGTGTCCTTCTTACCATGGGAATCACTAGCAATCAACTTTGAGGTGGAGGTGGGGGAGTGTTCTGCTGTTCCCAAAGTCAGGAATTCTTGTGATACCACGTATTATACAGAAATACCCTGATCCAATGAGGAATTAGCCAAATGGCCTAAGATTGAAAATGATGCCAGCAAGAATGAGGAGTTGAAGAAGAGGTTCATCGGACATTACGGAGATGCTTGTTCAGGAAGAGGACATGGCTTCCAAAGAAACAAGTTAAATTCAAACATAAAAAAAAAAACGATGAGATAGGAGTAGACACTAATTATTTGAGTGCTGGCAAAGATCTAGATGTGGAAAGAAGTAGACACTCAGTGGATGTTCGTAGAGAGACGCTTCAATACGTGAATATGTATGCTGATGAGTATTGACAGAAGGAGTAATCAAATAAAAGAACAGATAAAATAAAAAAAGATTGCTGTTTTACTGAACGCCTTTCGTTTCTGTATATGTATGACGTACATTACCGCAATGCGAGGTATCGTAGTAATGGCGCGCATTCGTGTAAGTGCAAATAATTCAACAGTTTACCATTAAATGAGTATGAAATGCCTGTGACATGACACACAACTTTAAATTAGATTGGAATCAAAATAAAATCAAGGATGGTATGCCACTGTGCTCTGCGAAAACACGGTATTTCTCAACATACCGAATTGGTTCAAGTGAGTCTCAACTTGAATGATCTTCAGCCACTGAAACACATTTAGTTTTTTTTTCCAATGCGATTACGTTCTACGCCTAGAAATTCTTTCTTCTTTCTTTTCAAATATGCATACTTTCAACTGTCAAGTATAGCTCTCTGTAGATCTAATTTATTTTTTTGTTATTTCACAGATTATTTAGTAAGATCTCTGTCACTATCTTTTTGTCAAGCTTGGCAGACACTAATCTTATTTACGTAATGTATATTCGTTTAATGTAATACGCTTACTCTCTCAAATTTTATCTATATGCTATTTTTATGTTAGTTCTCTATATTATATAGCTACAAGGCCTTAATCGAGTAAAAAATAGTGAAATGTGTAAGCAGTGCATCTACGACCTGAGCCCTAATTGTGGCCGTATGTGCAAGGATAGCGGTAGTGATATGGTTAACTTTAAAAGGATGCGCAAAGTGTGGAAAGAAAGGCTTTTTAAAGGCAGGTGAGAGGATAATTGAGTTAGAGGAAGAAAGCGACGAAGAAGGGGGGATTCTGCCCACAGAGTACTCTCCTCGTGAGCCTACTGCATTCAAGACTGAAACGTCTATTGAAACTGTAAAATACACTCGTAAGTAGTTATCTTTTATGTAGTGTGTCCAGTGAGATGTTATGATATATGTTTTGCTTACAAGCCCGTCCCGTTTTCTGGCTTTTTTGAGTTGTGTCTGCAAGCTTCAGTGATGCAAGATGATATATTGATTAGCACTCAGTAGAGCTAACAATCATAAATGATACGGGGTTGGAAAATAACAGATGAATGTCCTAGTTGCGAACATGTGGTGTGTGAGCATTACTACTCGTTTAAGTGTTCCAACTCTATTCAGGAGTACATGATGGACTGTTTCTTGTGTGGCAAAGGTTTCAATACGGTGGTCCTCGATCACCACATGGATGCTGCATCCCAGAGCTCTGGCTTGGACAAGAAGAGCATCCCTATAATTTCGTTGGAAGGAAGCAAGAGCCAGATCGATTCATTGATAGGACAGCTCCAACAGAAGAAAAGTGTCGAGGTGCCCCAAGCAGAAACCCACGACGCAGACGAATGGAACTGAATCGACTAGGCTTCATGCGTCAGCGTATGACTGAGGAATATTTGAGTCAAAGATCATCTCTTATGCTCATGATCTGTTCAAAACCGTATTATTTGAAAAAAAAAATGCTCATATGCCTTCCATTTGTTCAAGTTCTCGAAATAAAACAGAAACATTTAGGAAAAATACGTAACAGTGGGAGTGTCTAAACAATGTATAAGAACAAAATTGGAGGTAGGTGTAAATGGTTCGGCTAAGTGTGGTCTTCTTTTTGCATACACCTTTTTTCTTTTTAAATCTCTAGTTTTAATGAGTTCAACAATTTCGATCTAAAAAAATCGTATTCAAAAAGTGTTGAGTAGAAACATCCATATAATGTAATTTTTATTTATATTGAAATCACATTTATTTTTCATGAATCGCTAACAGATATAACTTTATGCTCGCAATTTATAATTCCTTTGCGGATATGATATGCACAGTTCTCCTTCGGCTTTAAAGAAAATGAGTGGCTTACGACTTTCAGACGTAGGTTTTCTTGTGAATATGTGTAAACTGTGCCGTAAATGGAATCAAAATTATGACTGTATGAATGAATTGGTTATTGAAATTCTGCATTTAATAAGCTTCCCATGTATTATATTGTGTGTATAGGACTCCAGTTCAAATAGAGGTTATACATTTGAATTAGTTGAAGACGATGGAGCTTCACGTGGAGTGATGATGGAGTTGACGAAGGAGAGAGTATAATCGCAGAAAACGTTAATCCATCATCATCAGAAGTGAAAGAAAGATCTCTTGTAGATACGACTGAGACGACGTATGCGTACACTGGGTTTGAGCCTATATACGACATCTACACGAAGTCGTACCCATTCGAAGGAAGAATTCCCAAGACACTAGACGACATCATCGATGCCAAAAACGCGTTCGAGCGTTTCGGACTCCCTCTCCCGAGAATTAACGCAATTGGTAAGTTGGAGTGGAAGGTGTCCAAGGACTTGATCCAGCAAAGGTTTCGCATTCTTTCTCTGAAGGCCCACCCCGACAGACACCCGGGGGAAGAAGAAAAGTCGAGGACAGCGTTCGAGGCTATCAAGGAAGTCAATGAAAAGCTCAACGACACTTTCACGCTGACCAACATGGTGACGAAGTTCGCGAACGAATTGAAGCTGCAGTTGATGCAGGAGAGAGCGCTGAAGGAGGGGTGGAACCCAACTCTTGGAAGTGTCGTGCACTGGTCGTTCAGGGAATCCAGAGACATTGGGAGATAGCCAAGGAGAATGTCACTCAGATGCAGGAAGTCAAGAAGCTCAAGAGAGAGGCAGCATCAGATTTTGCTAAAGAAATAAGCAAGGGAGTGAAAAACAAACTGAAGGCTCTGAAGGAAAAGGAAAAGGAAAAGGAAAAGGAAAGGGGAACAGATGCATTTGCTGGATTTGAAGATGATGCATCAACTGCCGTTGTCTCCTTCGAAGGGCATCCGTGGAGGAGTATCCGCAAAGAGAGGTTTGGCACAGGTAGCGCAGGTAAAGGACGAGAGTGAAGACAGTGATGACGATGATGACGATGACAGTGACGATGATGAGGCGGACGATGCGGAGAAGAAACTCAGAAGGATGAAGAAGCAGAGACTCAGTACGAAGAAAAGGAGAGGAACGCATACGTTCTAAAATTAGCAGTATGCTGGGATAGCTAGATAGTGAAAGCGTTGGGAACGGAATAGTTTTTCGAATTGTGTTCTTTCTGTTTATTTATAATCGTGGATGTTTATTCGTATGCTAGTCTGTTTGTCCAGTTGCTATGCAATGTGTTATATATTATAGCCAGGTGTTCTTGAGTGTACCTCTATGTGCATAGCGTTCTCCAAGCAGGAGAAGCTGAGAAACGCAGCGAACGAGAGAAGAATAAGCCACGCTGTATACGTAGCATAAGCATAACCAAGAGGCTTTATACGAGCGATCATGCTATAATATATATGGCCACGATACAGAGCAGTACATGTGCAGCATAGAGAAAGGATACTAGAACAAACATTGACACAGAGTTTAATCTAAAAGTCACGGAGTGCTTATCATAAATTCAGACAAGCGTGCGCCTCGCATGGAAACACGAGTAGAATCATCGTATGGGATATAACTGAGAGGCTGGCATACGCATAAGCAGTACTGCCACACAGTTCTGAATACTCATAGCATGGATGCGGAGAACAGACGGAAATGGCATGCACGCATGCAAGAGTAAAAGAAAGAAGGAAAAGAGTTAATAGAAAGTCTTGATAACAAAAACAAAAACAGAAATGCACTGGGGTCAGGAGGATAATATGTCGTAAAAAGCAAAAAACAAAAAATTAAATGGAAAAGTTAAAACAAGCATCAAAGGAGAAACATTCTTAAATAAAGTGGCATGTGCAGATGAAAAGATAACGCGGCGTTTCAAAGAAAAAGGGAGCCTTGAATAGCCAGCGCATCACAACATATCAACTAGCGAGAAACACAAATAATTTACAAGGGAGAAAAAAGTACGAAATAAAAAATTATAAAGAAAACGAAAACAAAAAACGTGGGAGGTGGGAATGAACAACCGCATAAATACCCAAATAAAGAAGGGGCAGAAAGAGCGATGAAGGCAACAACAATAATCATACAAATAAAAGATCAAGTGAAGTTGGCTAAGTGTACCCTAGTACAACAGACATGCTGGAGATAGAGAAACGAAAGGGTCCTCTTGTGCATTCTAGATGTAAGGCTGATCAGTCAATCCAGGGTACAATGGCAGAGGAGGGAGAGGAAGGAAGCGTGCGTATCAACACAAAGGGCGTATAGTAGTACAGATAGAAAAATGGGGCAGTGACATGGATAAAGGGGGAGGAACAGGGGAAGAGGAAGAGGGAGGAGGAGGAGGAGGGGCAAGGAATGGCGGGGAACCGGCAGGAAAAGGGGCGAGAGGGAAAGGGAGGAGTTCAGGGAATTCGAGGATGAGGACTGTGGAGGGGAAGGTTGGGGAGGATGGATAAGAGCATAAACTTGTTCCCAGTGAGTTCCGCCTATATCTCTTTTCATGCTAGCAGCCCAGTAGGAGGCGGAGAGCCCTGCCTCATCCTGCGAGGTGGGAGAGACTCCGTGGGAGAGAAGGAAAGGGATGAGGGTCTTGCAGTCGATGGTGAGGGGAGAGGTAACGGCGATCAGCAGAGCATTTCTGCCTATCTTGTCGAGAGCATTGACGTTAGCCTTCGCTGACTCCACCAGCATCTTAGCCATTGATAGTCTTCCGTACTGGACAGCAAGGAGGAGAGGGGTAAGTCCCTCTTCGTCTACCGCCTCTGAGTTAGCGCCTGCGACGAGGATAGAGCGAAGGAGACTAGTGTCCCTCTCGAACCTCACCAGATACAACCACCTGGTGCAGCAACGACCACCCAAATTGCAGAGGAGTGGGGTTGACGTCCACGGCGTATTGCTTCTTCGCAGTCAACGAAGAGTCCGAGGAGGAGGAAGAAGAGGAGGAAGAGGAAGGCGAGTCCTTGTTGGCCTTCACGAGAGAAAGCATGTCGAGTGCGATTGAATACTGGCCCATCTGCAATGCAAACTGGATGGGAGTTCCGTAGACCACGGTTTTGGTCTCTCCGTCGCCATTTTCTGGGTCAGCCTCTTCGTCCTCTCCCTTTGATCTCTCGTGCTCCCTCGCCCTCACCTCGTCTCCATCCATTCCTGGCTTTACCTTCTCCACACTGCTGTTGACCTTGTTCAGGGACAACCCCTTCTCGACACAGAGCCTGAGGAAGTCGATGTTGTTTCTGAGGATAGCTTGTTGGATGCAGTCAAGTCCATCGGTGCAGACGTATGCGTCTGCGTTCAAGTCCAGGAGGAAACGACAGGAACGAAGAGGGCCATACTGGACGACGTGAGTCAACGCTGTTGACCCTGAGTGGGGGTCTACTGCATTCACATCAGCACCATTATCGATACATAGTTTGGCAATTCTTAGCTTTCTCTCAAAGCGAACAGTGTCGAAAAAGAGTCTCTGCCATTGGTACTCTTCCCTCTCAGCGATCTCTTTGTTCCTCGGGTCCAACAAAATAGACTTCACCTTCGCTGCGTCTCCCACAAACAGCGCACGCACCAACGCATCAATCGGCTCGACTGGAACTTCGAACTGGTCGACGTTAGCAAGATCAATCAAGTCGTTGTCGATGTCCTCCAAGTACTCATCAGTGGTAGATGTATTCGAATCGACGCTCTCACCTATATCCACGCTCACTCCTTTCACATTCTTGGCTTCCAGATTGTCTCGATCAGTATTAGATTCAGAAGATAGAGATGAGGAGATGGAAGAAACGCCAGAAGAAGAAGCCCCGGGTGTCTCAGGAACACGTGCCTTTGCAGGTGAGGTAGTTTTTTTTTTGTTATAGCTTTGGAATCTTGTGGCTTCAAAGACGAAGACTTACTTGATTCAGGAGTTGACTCAGATAGTTTTCCGCCAAATGGATTCTTTTGTTCGTTCGACGTGTTAAGCGACTGCCCTCTCGGAGAGCTGGGTCGTTTGGTTAACTTTCTGAAAGCATTCATTGCAGTTCACCTTCCGTCTAATGCATAGTGAGCGCAAGACGAGTAAAGTTAGAAAAAGGCGTGCATAATAAAAATGGCATACGGACTTCCAGACACACAGAACTGATGTATATGTATACTACTTGAAAATGCAGAAACCGACTTCTCTAGACATGATAATTAACAAAAACAAATAAGTTTACAACTAACAAAAAATCTTGCAATTTTTCTTGTGACGCTAAAAAAAAATCTTTTTGGCGTAACGCTTCTTACGCAAACAGTAAAAGTGATTTAATTCATTGATGGAGTCAAGAATTCCAGTTAGACGAGTACAACAGAGTAGTAATTCGACCTCAAATTTATATAGGAAGTCGAATGGATTAATTGGGCCAACTCCTCCGGCGAAGGGAGTAAGGACTCCTGCGCCTCCCTCAACTTCGTCCTCATCATCCTCCTCTTCCTCTACTAGGCAAGCCATTATACGAAAAGCAAAAGCTGTGAAGGCCAGTATTCAAGCAGAAGAAGAGGATGATGATGAAAGTAGCGATTTGGATTCTTCGACAGACGACAAGACAGACGACAAAGATGACTATGAAAGCGACGACGATGTTAATGACGATGACGAGTTTACAGGAGATGAAAAAATGGATAAAGCAGAAGCAAGGAAGAAATATTTTGAATCATTGGTGCAGCAGTGGAAGGACCATAGAAGGTATTAATGTGATTATTGTGTAAATGCCATTTTGTGATATATAGATTCGAATTTCCTTTGCTAATGAAATCGTATTTCTTCAAATGCCACAGTCGAAGAATGCAGAGAAATGGGCAAGACAAAGTGAAATTTCGGTGCCATTTGACAAACTCAATTCTGGAAGTGTTCAGAGCTAAAGGATACATAGAATCGCACAGTGAAACCGATTGGGATATCGGGTGGGTGGGAGAGACTGGGTGAAAGGTGGGTGAAACTGTTCAAGTTGAAATATGTGGTTAGTACTCACGTCTGAATAGCTAAGAACTAATGATGTGATATGCGTGTGTTGTATTTGTTGGTAAATGAATTGTTGCAGCTGTATATAATAAGGTTCATTTGGATCCTCATCAGAGAGTGAATCACTTTCGAAACTTTTACGAATTGACTCAGAAAGACATGCTGGTGAAGGTAGGATGGCGAAGAATATTACCAAAGGAGGCATTTTTCTGTTAATGGTGTGAATATATATGTTTGCAGTAGCATGTGTATTCAGGATGTATAGCATGTGCCTGTCTACGTGTGTTTGGTTCACACATTAATGAGTGCTGTGTGGATGTGTTCATTTCGTCCGCAGAACTTGAAGAAGTGCAGGAGACAATTAATGCGACAAGGAGATGTTGCAGGGGCGCAAGCTATGGACATCGCTCCCGACACATACATCCTCCCGGCAGAATACCTAATGTTCGTGGAGGCGTTTAAGAAGAGCAGTGGTGAGTCCTCGGAGATCTTCGCTGTTTCTAACATACATTTCCTATCTTTCCTGTGGGCACATCTTTTTGCACGTGTGAAGCTCTGTTCCTGTGGGTACATAATATATGTGTTTTAATACTGATGATTTCTTTTTTCCTCCCCCTCTCCCATCACCCTCTCCTCTTTTCTAACACTCCCAGCCAAGCTGTGGATTATGAAGCCAGTCGCCCAATGCCAAGGAAAGGGTATCTTCCTCTTCGACAAATTGAAGAGCGTGCACGAGTGGAAGAACGCTTACCAGAACGGTTCGACTGGAGTGACGAGTCAGGCGGAGAAGGACGCAGGGTCAGCTGCTAACGGAGGACAGACGGAGAGATACGTCGTTCAGGAGTACATCACGAATCCATTCCTCGTCGGGGGAAAGAAGTTCGACATTCGATTGTATGCTCTTGTGCCCTCTTACTCCCCCCTCACCGTCTGGACCTGCTCCGAGGGGTTCTGCAGGCTTTCTTCTTCAAGATTCACTCTCGATGTAGGGATTTATTTTATGAGTGTAGTATGGTGTAATTTCAGTTGTCCCCTTGATTTGAGGATGTGTATTAGTGTTCACTTCGTGTTACGTATGTTTTGAAGTATTTGGGTATTGCTTGCTGAACATCTCTTTCCTCTGGTTTTTGGTGCGATATCTAATCGAGTTAATATGTGATGTGATACGCCGACGTATTTCCCTTGATTTCATCTGTGTTGGTAATCACGACTACTCCGACTGGTGCTTTTTGCGTTTTTCTGTGACTTTTTCGTGTCCACCATTTCGATATGTTTCGTAAACTCTTTCTGGTCGTAGCCCACAGACATGACGAACACATATATCCACCTCACTAACGTGGCCGTGCAGAAAAGAGCGCAGACTATGACTCAGACTCAGGGGGAAGTGGGATGTGAGGTCTCTCAAGGTAGAAACTCTCAGTCTCTGCCTGCCACCCTCCTACACACGCTCATACACACACGTACACACACACTCCTTCTTTAAAGTCAACAAGCGCCATTGAATATCCCTAGTTGCGTTGTAGCCATCACCATACCTACGTCCTCTTCCACCCTCATTGATGTGTGTTTTCTTCTGTGTTTACGCCTTGTGTCTCCTGTTGCGATGAACCCCATATATCCTCTTATATATTGTGTAATGCTGGGCTTTGATCGATTGTGATTTCTTCTTTCAGCAATACATCATGGCTAAATACGGAGAAGAGAAGGCAGAGGTATTGTTCGAAGAGATCCAGGCAGTCATCGTGAAGTCCTTGTTAGCTGTCCAGCCCGTTATGGTGAACGATAAGAACTCATTCGCTTTATACGGTTACGACATCCTCATCGACGACGAGCTTAAGGTGAGTCAGATAAGCTGTTCTTGGCCTCCACTTTTCGTTAGAACCTCTACCTACGCATTTGAAATGTACTTCCTTCTTTAATTCAGAAAAATCAACTCACATGTGCGCCTAATGTTCTGCCCTCTCTTCTCTTCTCTTCTGTTCTTCATCCTCTTGTTTGTAATTTCATGTGACCCTCTTCCTCAGCCCTGGTTGATAGAAGTGAACGCTTGCCCCTCCCTCACAGCGAACACAGCGCATGACTATCAGATAAAGTTTGATATGTTGTACGATGCCCTGACGATAGTGGATATTGAGAAGAGACTCACTGGGCATGAGGTTCAGGTGGGGAACTGGCAGCTCGTCTACAAGGGAGGGCTTCTGAACAAGAATTCGGGAGTCGTCATCCCCTCTCTTGGCTCAGCCGCGTCCTCCTCTTCTGTCTCCATCCCGGGAGGTCTCTCGCATATGTACAAGTCAAACATCGGTACAGTAGAGCGACCGTCTCCAGCAGCTGTCCCAGTTGGCGCAATCAATCGATAGGGCTAGACACAAGAGCGCCATGTTAGGAGTGGAAGTTGAGGAGAGACAAAAAAACAAAGTCAGAAACAAAGACAACAAGGCCATCAACAAAAGACCTGCGTTTAAGTAGAATATTCTTTTCGTATGGATGAGGCCCGTGACCTTTACTCAACGTATCTGTCCTCCTTTATTCCGCTTAGTTGTTCTCTTTTCTCCCACCCCATCCCTTTACCTCGTTTTAATTCTCTCCGCACAAATAAACAACGGACTACTAAATGACTTTACTTTTTCTATCAGAAAAAGTAACATAGATACAGACAGGGATTTGGACAGAAAGAGTGATGAAATGCAGTGTATGCAACTTCTTTAGGTATCGTAGAATGGTCTATGTTGTGTACGGGTTTATTTAATGTCTATTCTTATCGGAGCGAGAGATATCACAGTTAGTTCTAGTAAAGAATAAAGGGATCCGTAGAGATGAAAAAAAAAAAAAAGGAAAGAAGGGAGAAAAAGGGGAAGTGACGATAAGTGCGCATTTGTTTTGAGTTAGCCTCTGTTAGACTGTATTATCAACCAAATACGTTGCTGACAGGACCGGCGGACCAGGAAG
Source organism: Drosophila quasianomalipes (assembly GCA_035043665.1). Lineage (NCBI taxonomy): Eukaryota > Metazoa > Arthropoda > Insecta > Diptera > Drosophilidae > Drosophila > Drosophila quasianomalipes. The sequence continues at coordinate 4,294 of JAWNMU010000139.1, read as the reverse complement.
CTTAGAGACTTCGAAGCAGAAGCGAAGAAGAGGGGAGAGGATCGAAGGGTGGGGGGAGGGGCGAGTGGATATCACTGAGAGGATGAAAGGAGAGGAGAACATGATCACTCCCTTTCCCTCCTCCACTTCGTCCCTATCCAACCCATCCAGAACTGCCTCCTCCACCAGTTCTAAGCTGTATTTTGTTCTAGCTTGGATCTCGCTTGACTCTTGTCCCTCCCCACTGCCATCCGCTTCCCCTTCCCCTAAATGTTGGCGCTTCTCCTTCCTTTCCTCCCTTCTTCGGTACTTCCCACTCACTCTCTCCTGTGACCCCGAGTAAGCGATCCAAGAAGACCGAGACCTCCCTGAGAAAGAGGAGAGGAAGGAGAAGGGATGAGAGGATGGAGAGAAGGGCCGCGTGGGCGAAGAGTATGGAAGGGAGCGCAAGGAGCAAGGGTAATAGCAGGAAGACATGCCAAACCCAGTTGGGCAGATGAGTACGTGTGGCTTTCAAATCTAGAACGAACCTGAGAGTATTTTGAGCCTAGCAGAAGGAGACGGAGGCAGCGGAGCAGAAGGAGAGAGTGGTGGACTAGGAAAAGGAAGAAACAGTGAAGCAGTATCATGGGGAGAAGGGGGACACTGAGAGCAAGGAACGAAATTGAGGGGAAGAAGGACGAAGGGAGTAAAAGAAAGGGGAATGAGAGTGCGAGAGAGAGGAGAATTGCAGGGAAAGAGGTGGGCAAGAAGGAAGAGGGTTGTGGAGGTGGAGGTACGGAAATATGGCAAGAGGATGGCGGGGTAGAGTAGGGTAAAGAAGCCGATGAAGGGAGGGGACAGTGGAAGCCAATGCACGCAAAAGCTGAAGGATATGGAGGAAGAGGGGAAGGATCAAGAGGAAGGTGAGAGGAAATGAGAGGGAAGAGTGAGTGAGGGAAAAGAGAGAAGAACGAGAGAAGAAGGGGAATGAAGCAGACGAATGGGAAGAGAAGGATGAAGGAGAAGAGAAGTGATGGGAAGGAGTTGAAAGAGGGTGAGACAAGTGGGAATGGGAGGAGGGAGGAGTGTTGGGGTAAGAGTGGGAAGGATGTGGCGGAGAAGGAGGAAGAGAAGAAGAAGCGGTGAGAGAAGGGAAATAGGACGAAGAGACTGAGGTCAAGGTGAGGGAGGACGAAAGTGAGGAGCAAACGACGAGGAGTAAAGATGAAAGAAGCGAGGGAGGGGAGAGAAATGGGAGGAAGGACGGCGCAGAAGAAGAGAGAGAGAAAGCGAGAGAAGAATGAGGGAGGGGTAGAGGAGGAGGGGGCTGCAAGGGAGGATGGAGAGGGAGGGGGCTTGGCAGGAGAAGAAGGGAACGAGAAGGGAGAGAGGGAGGCGACGGAGGATAAGCGAACGTACCAGGAAAGAGAAAGAGGTGGGCGTATTGTTGCTGAATAGAGCTCGCATAAGACCAGCACACACGCAACAACCACTCTTCTCCCTCCCCCTCTTCCTTTCCCTCTCCCTCTCCCTCCACCCCTCCACCTCTCTCATGTTCTTCTATATTTCCTCCTTTCCTCCCCACATTTACCTCGTCCTGTCTTCCTCCCTGTTCGGTCCCCCTCCGTCTCTCTCTCTCTCTCCCCTCGCTCTCTTTCCCTCTTCACGCAGAGATATCCCCCTTACGTCCCCTCTCCGTCATATCTCCGCTCCCACTCAGCTTCCACTCCCACTCCCACTCCCACTCTCACTTGCGTTTGCAGCTATCATTAGCATCCCCACATCTGTGACTCCATTGCTCACTGCGGTTGCACTGCGGAAGGCGTCTCAACAAAGAAAAGGAAGGGAAGGGGCGAGAGAAGGGGAGGGAATGGTTGGAGAAAGGGAGGGAGAGACAAAGACAGAGGGGGGGAGAGGTTGAGTAAAGAGGAGAAATGGAAGGAGGGAGAAAAGGGAAGGATGGAGGAGAAATAGGAGGGAGCGGGAAGGGAGAGGGAACATGCTGATGGAAGGGGGAAAGGGAAAAAAGTGGGCTAACGGAGAGGTCTTCTTAGGGGGCAAGTGAGAATAAGGCCTTGGAGGCGGAGGAAAGGGAAAGATAGATGAGTGAGTATGTGTGTGTGGAGAGAAGATGGAGGGGACGAGGGATGGAATGGTGAAAGAGTAGGGAGTGAAAGGGGATGCTAAGGAAAAGGAGATGAAGAAAGGGGGTGAGGAGGACAAGAACAGCGAGTGAGAGGAAAGCAAGAGGGTAAGGGGAAGGATTGATTGGCTCTACAGAGAGAGAAAGCTTCGAATAGGAAAGGAAGGTGGGGGGAAGGAGAGAGAGAAAATATGGCGAAGAGAAAATGAAGAAAGAGAGAAACACGGAGAGTTGGGCATGAAGCCAGCAACAGTAATGCAGTGTGCAAGTTGTCCTTTCCAATATAAAAATATCTTCCACGAGGTGTTGGTTGTTCTTGACCTCTCGTCTTCTTTCCTCTCCGTCTTCTCTCCCCGTTCCTTTCTTCGCGTACCTCTCCTCTCTCTCTCTCTCCTCACGTTCCTCTCCTCTACGCCCCCCGTTCATCTCTCCGCTCAATCCTTTATCTCCTCCGTCTTCTCTGCCTCCTCTCCCTACCCCCTCCTCCCTTTCTGGCCTCTCTCCCTTGCTCTCTTTCGTATCCTTTGCTTTCGTCGCTACATCCTTTAACTCCTTTTGCTTTTGCTGTCTTACTTCTCCTTCTACTTCTTTTATTCCTCCATCCTCCCATTTATATCACCCTGTCTAGCTCTCTCAAGGCCCTTTCTTCCTTCCTTCTCATCTACATCCTCTTCTATCTCTCTCTTTCCATCTCCATCTCATCCCTTCCCTCTCCCCTTCCTCTTCCCCTCTCCTCTTCCCCTTCCCTCAGTACATGATTCTACGAACTCCTTAAACGAACGAATGTGTTCACCATGTAGAAAAACTGAGGAATTTTTGTAAACCTCTTGAATGATAGCATTTTGTTCGCCGCTATTTGCATTCGCTTTATATTTCTCCCTCGCCATCTACTTTCCCTTTCCCTCTCCTCTCCAGCTTTCCTCCAAGCCCTCGTACACACTCAAAACCACTTTATGGGTATCGTTTGTAGCGCATATGGCATGCCTTCATTGTATCGGATTCTTTCCTAGCATATTGTTTTTACTGTCTTCTTTTCTCTTTGTCTTCTTCATCTATCTCTGAGAAAACGCACCATTCGTGTCCTCCTCTCTTTGTTTCTGCAACGTACAATCTACCATCATCCCCTGTATAGCTAAACAACGTCAAAAAACTGTTTTGTTTGTTATTCTGTTATAACCGACTGATGGTAAATATCATTGTATTTTCTTGATGACGTGGTTTTCTTTGTGTAGTAACATAAATTTCCCAACATATATTTCTGTCTGCTTGCTTACGCAGCTAAAACATTCTGAAAATAAGAAAATGCAAGTATCGCCAGAAGGAAGCCGAAAGAGTGGTTAATTAGCATAGAGAAGTTGGACAACGGCATGGAATGTACACGAGTACCAAGTGAGTTTCAGACCAACATGGATGCATGAGGAACAAGCAGCATAAAGCGTGTAAAGATTCAGTTGTTCCTACCTCTTCACGCAGTGCAGATATGTAAAAATAATTTTCGGAGAAAGTATAAACCTCAGCAGGCAAAAAATGGATAAGTTGGATACTACTTGATCTCTATATACATGTTCTAATATACTTGTAAGCGTGTTCACTAAATGCAATCCGGGAGTAATTCATGTCTTTTAGTATTTCTACTCAGCATAGGTAGCGTTCCGATTTTTGCGTGAAATGTGAAAGCAATTTCGCTTAAAGAAAATGTTTTTCTTTGCGTGCTTAAAAACGCTGCCCAATTCTGATATTAAGAAGCATGGATGGTTGAGTCTCAGAGAATTTTTTGAAACTGTTCCATGGAGTTTGGTGAGTAAATTACTTTTCTTTGTACTGCATAAATAAGATGGAAACTTAATCATTTTGGCTGTGTTTCTTGGCGAGCACTTTGAATTCACTAACTATACAAGATGGTTCCTATGAATGAAGGAGCATGAAAATGTTGTGTGCCTACTTGCCAGCTCAAACTTCATTTAACTCAGAAAATAAATATTTCAGTGTCCATGAGAAGCACTGTACGAATATCCAAATAAAGCGCATAAAAGCACAGATTCGGATAAGAAACTTAGCTCAAAAACGCAGTATACGCATTCAAGACTATTTCCAATGCGACTGGGCATACAGAACACACAACCGTGTGTATAATGTCAGAGGGATAGATGGGACAGGATTCGAAGAAAATTCGAAATGCGAGCCATTTCA